>JASNJN010000079.1:0-24318 GCA_030180075.1 Mikrocytos mackini | reverse complement strand
TGCCGTTTATTGCTTTTAAATATCGCTACCAGAGGCTCTACGGGTATAGTTCTACGAGTTCCGAGTTGTTAAATTACTCGAGTTTCGAGTCTGTGATTTTATACCGAGTCGAGTATTTCGAGCGAGTTATTTTCCAAATAAAATTGTAAAAATAAAGAAAATAGGATAATAAATAAAACAACCGTCAAAATGCAAATTCGAAAAATCCCAAAAATATGAAATTTTACTAAAATATCATTCAAAATTACAATTTTGCTGCTTTTTATTGTTTTAACCAAAATTTTGTTGTAACCAGTTGCTATATTTTAGTGTTAAATCTACAAGTTTGTACAGAATATTTTGCATACTTAGCTCGACCTCTAATTCGAGCCGAGTTCGAGTTGCATTTTTTCTCAACTCGGAGCGAGTACTCGCCTCGAGCCGAGTCGAGGGGAAACTCTATCTACGGGATCTGAAAATCGTTCTAGAGCGTTAAAATGATGTAATAGTAAACATATGCAATTTTGAAAAATTGCTTTTTGGGAGCCCTATTATTATCTAAATTAAAGTCGGAATTTTTGTTTTCATGTGCATTCATTGAGAAACCATCTTTCGAAGCATATACGTCGGAATTTTTCCTTTCAGTAGGTGTGTCAAGTATTCCCCGACTTTGATAAGCAATATTATCAACAGTTTTGGACTTTTTACAAATTGAACGTGCAGAAACGGGAGAAGCCCCCTGGAGTACTACTTCTAGACATTGGTCATAATTGTTAGTATCTATAACATCAAATTGTGCACAGTTTGGACGTGGAATAGATTTCAATTTATCAGATACTGTTGTTTTTTCTGAAATCCCCTTCCGTATTGTCTCAAGAACTGGTATTGAAAGTGTCTTGTCATTTTGATATTTGGTCACTATATAGTCGTGAGAATCCTTTAATTGAGTTGATCTTATAAGAGAATTACCATTTCCAACATCACATTGGAACATCGAAGGTTTGTGTTTCTTTACAGTATTCACAGGCGAACCTACTTCACTCCTACACCGTGATCGTTCAGAACTGTTGGAGGGTTTGTCTTGGTTCATTTGTTTGATTTTGAATAGTTCGGAATTTGTGTTCTCTTGCATTATGATCTTGGATGTTTGACTAACCCCGTGAATCTTCACGTTATGAAAACGCAGCCCTTTTAATTTTTTAAATTGATCGCCACAGATTGGACAATATACCATAAGTTTTGTTTCCTGAAAAATAAAATTTGGAATATGAAATCAATGTAAACATGCTTGAAACGATATAAAACTTTCTAAAACCACCACAATATGTTTTGTTATATTATAAATAAGTCTTACAAAGACCAATTAAAGTTTAAAATACCTTAAAATAACGTTTGTGTGTGAAAATTAGTTTTGCGAAGCAAACATCAAAACACTTTTCTAAACATTTGAATTCCTCTATATATTTTGAATTGTGTGATTTTCTAATATTTCCATTTCTGATTCGCCCAAATCATTAAACCAAAATTCTTCGACACTCCAATAAAACTACAAAATTAATGTTGTTTTGAGGTTAACTTTATACTACAGCAGATATACAAGCTCAGAGTTTTGTGATATACAATTAGAGGTAGTCGGCTATAAATAAACAAAAAACATTTGAATAAAACAGTTCAATAAATCCATTTGCCTTATTTATTTCTTCTCGAATTTCATAACTGCTTTGCTCCCTTCCATTATACAATGTTTTGATAATTCTCCATCACCAGCTATTAATCTTATAGCAGCTTTCACATCGTTTATAGTAATCGTTGTTGTTTTGGTCTTTTGTTTCAACTCTCTCATTACCCTGGATAGATCTCTCAAGAACCCTAACACCATCTCGTTTATGGTTACCAGGGATTTCATGCTTAGCCTTGTCTTGTTGTCTGTCTTTTTGTGTAATCGAGCAATGTAGACGCCCATTTCGAGTGAGGCACTCTTCTTTCTCCTCTTTGTTTGGTCAAGACTTTTCGAAGATGTTTGTGTTTTATTGTCTACCATTGTAATGTTACTGTATAGAAATGTAGTGAGAGCGTGTTTGTGATTGTATAAGAGTTTAAATACATACCTAGAAAAATTTTTTAGTGCAAAACAAAAAAATAAACCAGAGAYTTTCAAATATAAAATTCCTAATAAAAAATTATAAACGACTTGATAAAAATTTTGAAACTTGTACCAAATGGTAWGATTTATTAACCATTTGTTTAATTGCATCAGTAAAAACATCTGTTAAATCGGTTATAGCTTTAGATTCTTTAAATTTGCACTTGCTGTACAAAGTGTAATATTACCTATAGCATGCGCAACTACTTAATCCAACTACATCAAACTACCATATGATTTCTCGGTCCATATCGTATCTGTTTTCAAAAATATTATACAACATGAATAAAAATTTTATTAGCAATTTTGTATTTGAAAATTTTCGATATTATCAGGAAAACAAACTTCTATTATAAACATATCTGACTTCAGTTATTCATCATATTTCTACAACAAACAACAACTATAAAAATGGTAATTGGAAAAGGCAAAGCATCACGTGGAAAAACAGGCTCTGAAGCCAAATCAGGATTATCAGAAAAAGCCGGACTTACACTTTCAGTTCCAAGAACAATGAAATTCATCAGAAAGCAAAGAGTAAGTGGGAGATGTGGAAAGAGTGCCATGGTGTTCCTTACTGGCGCCATAGAGTACATATGCGGTGAAATATTGGAAGTATCTTCAATGAAGACACAAGAGGCGAAGAAGAATACGATAAGCAACAGACACCTTTACTTAGGAATAAAAACAGATACTGAGCTGAGAGCTCTTTTCATGAAGAGTGGATCTGCCATTAGAAATGCAGGTTTCCAAACGGATAATGCATTACCAATATCAAAGAAAGCGTCAAAAACACAAAAGAAGGAGTAAATATCTTTAATGATGTATTGAATACTACATTTATAACTCAAACATGTATTAATTTAAAAAACAAAGTGCCCGAATGAGTTGGGCAGGTTCTTACAGAATGTTTGTGTAAGTAAAGCTTTGTTTTCTATTAAATTCATATTTGTTTAAGGATTATGGGTTGTCCTTCTAAAATAAATGTTTTTTTTCGGCTGTTGTATAAATTAATATCACGTAGCTAGTCATTCTACATGTTGGATTTATTCTTTAATAAATAAAACAGATTAAATGGCACCGTCACTATTTTTAAAAGCTTTCTGTTTTACTTCCAATTAGCTTTAAAGAAACCCGTTATTTTATTATTGTACTAGCTTAATTATATTATAAATTTAGACTACCTTGACAAATACTAACTTATTTATACTGTGTTGGTGTGTCTTCCGATTATCTTTATAGCCAAATCAATGTCCTTTGCCTGAAGAGTTACTCTCTTTGCGTGTATACAGTAGCATTGGGTGTCATCTAATACAGTCGAAACCCACAGCTCCATGGCGGTCTGTAGACATTCAAGGGCGACTTTCTGGAATCTCAACTCAGACTTGAACATGTGAGCACAATCTCTGACCAGTCTCTGGAAAGGAAGTTTTCTGGTGAGACACTCGGTTGTCTTCTGGTATCTTCTGACTTCTCTCAGAGCAACTGTTCCTGGTTTAAATCTGTGGGGCTTCTTCACTCCTCCTGTAGCAGGAGCAGATTTTCTTGCGACCTTCGTTGCG
Source organism: Mikrocytos mackini (assembly GCA_030180075.1). Lineage (NCBI taxonomy): Eukaryota > Endomyxa > Ascetosporea > Mikrocytida > Mikrocytiidae > Mikrocytos > Mikrocytos mackini. The sequence continues at coordinate 20,634 of JASNJN010000079.1, read as the reverse complement.
AGTTGTTTCCTTGGAGCCTTCCCTCCAGTTGATTTTCTTGCGGTCTGTTTGGTTCTTGCCATTTTGTTTTATTTTTATAGATTTTAGAAATGTATGTAAAAAGTTTAAAGGCAAAATGATTATATAGTAGATGTTTTATATAAAATTAAAATATGAAATTTATTTAAGACTTGTATGAAATAATATTTTTATTTAGAACGATCAATACGTATTGTGTTGGCAAGTTGGGTAAACATAGACTATTTAAACATTGGTATTTATATTTAAGAGCAAATAGACAACATTCAGTATAAACATTGAATAGGGGATACTACCGCATGTTTGAATACGTACCACACAGGGCTAACCATAATACGCACCGTGAATATAATATGCGCCGGCCAATCATTGGAATACTGAAAACTTTTTATATACACTTATAATAGAAAATTCTAGATTTTATATACAAAAATATAACTCCTATACATTCATTCCTGAGTTCAGATTATAAGTTATCTAGACTTTACAAAATCATTAACAATAAATAACAAAACAAAATGGCACCAATAACAGGAACTGGACGCGGTAAAACAGGAAAAGGATTGGGAAAGACCGGAGCAAAAAGATTGAAAAGAATTGGTGGAGCGACCAAACCTGCTATGAGTAAGCCCGGACTCAGGAGACTTTGTAGGAGAGCTGGATCAACAAGAGTGTCAAACCAAGTATATGATAAATTAACAACTTTGATACACAATTGGGTAAAAAACATCGTCAAGAAATGTTGTATTTACACAGAGCACTCAGGAAGAAAGACAGTGGTTTGTATTGACGTTATATACGCTCTTAGAAGGTGTGGATTAATGTTGTACGGTTACGGGTCAAACAAATAATTAAATAGGAAATATAAATTTGATTGTTTATTTTTAATTGTTAATTTGTACACCAAATTAAATAAATTTGAAACAACGATTTATCATAGGAGATCCCTACATTTAAATGAAACATAGTGTTTAGTTTTATTATATTTTAATTTATGATTGTAATAATTAAAATCAATGTTTGGGAAAACTATTGTTACGATATAAGCTTTCTATGAATGTTGGCTGGTTAACTAAAATATATTTATTAACATTTATCCGAAATTTAGTATACTTGATATGACCATGTGAAGACGTACCTTTTAGGATCACATTCGTGTACAGGAACATAGTAGATTGTGATTGATTGATCTCGGTATTTATGAATGTTCTGAGTCTTGTTATCATTATACTTGGTCATATAAGTTGACCCTCAACGAAATGAATTATGATTTATATTCATCTTTTTAAATATAATATTGATTTATATTTTAGTATCTTCATTATGTAATCATGAATTAAGTCATGTTGAATTAAATCATCCTTTCTGACTAATTGATTGCATTATACTCCTTTTGCTACAAACAACAACCCATGATATACAAACACAACTTAAACAACAGTAAGGGGTTGACCCCAAACCTATTATAGTCGTAAAGTGGTTATTACCAGAGGTGTCGATTTCCGTCCATCCGATCCGAACGGACGTAATCGGAAGAAAATCATCCAAATTTTTAAAAATTCTAATCGATATGCCAACTATAAAAATATCCAGGTCATCATTTTCCACGGAATTTATACAATTTTCTATTTACTAACGAATCTGATATTTATATTATTTTACCATAGTTGTGAAAAATGGTGGTTTAATAGTCAAAAAATCACAATATTTCTCCGATTTTATTGGTTTTTAATAGTCATTTTTAGAATTCCATTAAGAAAACTGGATGAATTTTTCAGATCCGGTCCGACCGAAGCACACAACGGACAGATTGGAAAGCAAAAAGCCCAGAGTTCTCATCTCTGGTTATTACTTGTTCCCTCTACGAACACCTTCCAATCTACAGAAAACTACCCCAGAAGTCGGACAATTATATCCGGTTAAATTTACTATGTAAAATAAAGTAAAATTACTTTTCTGGTAGACAATTGATTAAAATATATAATAAAAGATTTTTTATTTGGATATTTTATTTATGAAATTAGAATATAATATTACCCATAAATTATGAATTAAAAATTATTTTTGATTTAATTACTAGATAATTTAAAACAGACATGAGAATAACCGACCCGATCGGGTCGGATTCGGGCGGAAGAAGGACCTAAAATCGCTAAAAATCTCAACAAATCGTGAAACATAAAAATAATGAAAATAATATAATATAAACTTCAGATATACGTTCCAGCAATTAAGCAGACGTGGGAAAGATTCCCAACGGAGTATTTGGGGCCCTAGGTCTAAAAAATTTGAACATCCACTCATATTTTGAGGTAAATTTAAACAGAATTTTTTAAATTACATGATAAATTACTACCAAAAAATTTATATTTTCTACCCGAGCCCGACCCGACCCGAATCGGGTCGGGTCGGGTAGGGAAAACACCCAAAATTCTCATGTCTGATTTAAAATACTTGGTTATTTAGTAATTCATACTGAGCGTTTGAATTTGAATTAGCTAATTTATTTTGATTACGCTTGATAGTCTATTAATACAAGAAGATTATATTTCATTGGTCATTAAAAATTATTTGACTTTTTAAACATATCATAAATATATCAATACCTATTTTAATCTTTAATAATTTTCCATTATTTGAAATCATTTTTAACAATATCCATTCGAATCCATTTAAATTATATACTCATTTGTTTTTTGTTTATGTTAATAGTTTTGAATTGAAATGTTTAATCAAAACCTAAAATTAATGATAAGTTGAACAGCAAATGTTTCGGAAAATGCCCAAATATAAAGGCAAACACTTACCATAAGGTTGACATAAATAGTTTTGTTAGTTTTTATTTAAAAATTTCCAAACGAAATACACAACCAAAGAAATGGTGACCTCAAAGATAAACCTGGGTTTTCCCAAAGCCGGCCAAACTGTGTATCGCGCCTGCTGTATTCCTGAAACAGATAAAACTCCATGAAGGTAGCTTTTCTGATTTTGTTAGTCACTTCAACTCACAACATAAGTATGAATATGTATTGACAGAACAAAAGTACTCGAGTATAATGCGAAACTAATGCTATCTCCCTTCAACTATACATTTTATATAAGAGTTTTATAAATTCTTCAAACGCCATTATTCTCGACCATTTTTCGTTCAACTTTTCCCAACCCCGGAATTAAATGTTTATTGTTCTTTCTCAACAAAAGGATACATACCTTGTCCGAGAAAAGTATAAAAGATTTTATTTCTCAGAAACACTTATATTCTACCCATTGGATTACAAAACAAATTCAAATTGCCGAATATATTTATCTAGCCCTTGATACTTGGTCATTTTGTTCTGCATTGTTGATTGGAGTTAATATCAAATTAACTTTTAATATTCTGACTCTTTTTATAAAGAGAAACTAATTAAATAATTAATTACCCATTTCCCTCGTCTTCACCTGTAACTTACTCAATTAAATTGTACTCCTCAACGCTAAATCTTTGTCCCAATCTGGTCCTTGTTTACGACCTCGCTACAGCCAACGCCTTTGCTCTCTCCATACTTTCAGAGGTTCTTCGGAGAATAAGATGTTGGGCATGCTATTCATACCTAGCAGTCTTGTCCAGCTCACGTCAGCACTCGCTGTGTTCGTACCGCCCACTTCAGGTGCTTGGCGCATGGAGGGCTTAGCCTTCCTACTCACTGTGAGTTTCTTGAGCGCGTCTGTATATACGGCTGGCGCTCTGTCCCTTTTCTCCCATCTTGGTGTTTCTCCTTCGGAGATGAACCATCTGAGTTGTTTTGTATCAAAATGAGTCCTTAAAAATTTTTGGGTTCTTTTTCAAATTAGAATTTATCATGAATATTTTGCTTATTTTATTTCCGGTCTTTTACAGAATTAAATTTATTGTGTCATTGGTATGGAATGTTGGAGTTTTAACGTCCAAGATTGAATTTATGAAAATAACTATGCCATATAAAAACGGTAAAAAATTTTGAGAGGACTCATTTTGATACAAAACAACTCATCTGTATATCTGCAGTGATCCTTTGATGGTCACATTCGGAAGTTTGCCTTACAAGTCATCTGCGGGCTTTCTTGGTAGCGTTGTATCTTTTCTAATGAGTATAATCGTTCGTAACTTGTAAAAGTTCTTATGAGTGATATTAGATACTGCTCCTAATTATCCAATTACTACAGCTCTGCAACCAACTATTTGCCCTCTGTGCCGCTTAGTTAGAATAGTGGCCGATTTTTTGTGCTTCTTGACTTTCTCTTCTTTGCAGTGTGCTAAGTCTTCCACCAACACTCGATCTAAGTGATCGTTATGCGTTTTTTGACTCTGTTAATGCAAGTAATATTCGGGAGCTGCACCGTCTTATTTGGTCCGTCACCTAAAACTACTCTCTGGTCCAAGATTAGTTTGAAATCTTTAGAATTTCTAGCGACTCTCTTCCCTGTATCTTGGAGCGATAGTTTATTGCTCAAGTCATGGTGGACTATGGTTTTGTTGGCTATTAATATTCCGGCTCCTATATTATTATATTATAATTGGTCGATTTTGACGACCATTACTCGTTAATTATAAATCAATCACTTAAGACACGTGCGAGGAATACGATACTGACGAAAAAAAATTACCAGCTATTGTAGTGGCAATGCTGTCAACATGCTCAAATCGTTGAAGGATTTCGCTGAAAGAGCAATGGATTACCATATCCTCAATGATATTAAAATGAGTTAATTTACGATAGCTTTGTTCCAGAAATGTTAACCGATTATTTTGGCAAGAATTTTTTGGATGTTTCGTTTCACAAGATAAATCTCGCAATTTTCCATCTATTCCAAGACTCCAAGACATACCGGCACTAAAATTTTATATAACAACATCTTAGCTCCGATCAAAGCTATTAAGAGTATATAAATTCAGAACTATACACGCATACTACTTCCGTCTTTGATAAGATGGAATTCAGTATATGCTATGCGGCTTCCATACATTTTCCCGAATAATTTCAAATCGACATAAAAATCACAAAATAGACACCAATGATAATTTTTGAAATATATTGTATTTTCCTTCGGAAAATACACTAAACCGAACGCTCAGACGGTGATTATACTGACACCATCAGGGTTGGCAGGTTTAAACCGGTATAAACTAGAGGTGAGAATTTTGCCAATTTTGAGAACCTTCCGAACCGACCCGCCGAACGGGCGGGTGGTTTCACGTTTCTTAACCGTTTAATTTCCAATGAAAATCTTAAAAATTTTGATTAATTCAAAAAAATCATTAAAATATACAACCCAAACCCGACCTCAACTTCATTTTCCCTGAAAAAGTTGCATTTTTCCTGAAATTCTTACAATTTCCCTAAAATTATTTTGTTTCGAATAATTAATGACAGAAGTTTGCATGTTGTGATTTGAAATTTATACCATATATGTGCAGGATGATTATTTAACTGAAAATATAGTTTTTCCTTGGAATTTCTGTTTGTTTTTGCACCAATTTATAAAGTAATGAAAACATCTAGACCTGATTTTGTCAAAGTGTTGTTGGCAATTTTTGAAAAACCATCATAATTCATCTAAAATTAAATATAATTGAATTGGCGGATAAATTCAATTTGAAAATTTTGTTAATATAATTTATAAAATTAAAAAACGGCAAAAAATCAGGAAAAGTGTAAGAATTTCAGGGAAAATGCAACTTTTTCAGGCAAAATGAATTTCAATCATCCAAACCCACTATTACCTTTAAATATACCCAAACTTGTTTAGAATATAGTTTAAATGCTAAGAAAATAGAAAATTATATTTATTTTGGAAATTTCCTTTAAATTGTATAAGTCACCTATTGTTGAGAATTTTTTTCAAAAAATGACCCCTTCACCGCCCGAAACCGATTCAATTTAATAACACCACAAAAATTGAAAGATTCCACAAATTTCCAGTTTTTATTGTCCTGGAAAATAGCTATGCTCAGACAAAATTTTTAAAAAACAACAAATTATTTTTCGGGGAAATTTTTTATGGAAAACGCATCCAAAAAATTTTCGAACATGAAAAAAGTTTTTGACCAAAACGTGGTTTTATCATTTTTTGAATTTTTAAGGGGATGGTGCATCGGAAAATTTTCAAAAAAGCTGAAGTTCAAAAACACAAAAATTTTTGAGAAATTTTGTTGGAAATTTTTTAGCGCATGTATTTTCAAGAAATCTACAAAAAGAAACTTTTTAAAATTTTGAAAATATTATGATCAATTTAATATTAAGAATTAAATAACGGTGTATTAAAGACCTATTCTTGAGGTATCAATATACAGCGAATTTTTTTGGTTTTTTTAAAAAATGCATTTTCATTGAGATCGTGCTCTTACCATGCTCTAAAAATTTTCGGGCTCATTTAGTAAAATTTTTGAGGTGATTTTTTGGACAAAAAATGATTAAAAAGTGTTTTTGGGCAATAAAAAATTTTTGTTGAGTTCGAAAATTTTTTTTTGAGAATGGAAAAAAATACTAATTTTTAGGTAATATTTTCCATAAAATTATTGCCTGAAAAATAATTCGCCGTTTTCAAAAAATTTTTTCTGAGCATGGTTACTTTCTGGGACAATCAAAACGCCAAATTTGGGACATTTTTCAATTGAGCTTATATTAAGTCATAATAATGAAAAATAATATTAAAATAGAATTGTTCTATCACCTCTTGAATTTCATGTTTAGTAGGAATAAAACACATCTTAATTGTTGCTTAAATTCGGTGTACATGTTTTAACTTTATTTGGAAGCATTGGGCCCTTGGCAAATTTTTATAATTTTCTAAGGGGGCGCCAAGGCGCCCCCTTCAGAAAATAAAAAATCGTAATTTTGTTACGAGAACACCCAAAGTTTGAAGGGATGTTTATTTTGTAACTCTAATGATAAACAATGAAAGATATGACATCATAAATAATATTCTTTTATTTATTAGTCTTAAAATAATCAAATCTTTATAAACATATTAATCCTTATAAGTCAATTACAAAGTATGCCCACAATTTATAAATCTCCATTATAAAAAGAAGTTAAATACCAAAGAAATGAAGAAATCTTATTAATTAGAAAATCCCATTGTTCATGTTAAATAGTAAAATATCTCTTAATATATATTTATTTGGATTATTTATCCCATTAAATAACAAAACCTAATAAATATTTTTAATGGAGTTTACAATATACAGCTGAGTATCGTATAATAAACGATCCTATGACAAAAGTATGGCGTAATAAACTTTTAAACCTGAGTTTCCCACCCTTTTCAAAATAGTTTATTACAATATACAACCTTAAAACTATGACCCCAAGAATAATCTTTTTAGTTCTTATATTTTGATATCTTTGTTGTTATATAGTTGAAAAACATTATTCCCTGGTAGTTTTCTTATACTAAATTGCTCCATATGGCACTTTATCAAACGCAGGAGAATAATATACGTTAATAAATGAAATTACGGTCGGAAAGTATTTTATAATAAACTGTCATTTTAGAAATGAATTTGAGTTTATGATTTTATACTCGATTGTATATTCCCTTCCCTTCCTTCCAACTTTCCAAGCTTGATCTTCTAAGTCAACAGCTTTCTGCTTGTGACATAATGGAAGTTTATACCACTACGGTGCCATATTAGCATTTCGGCAGTATGGACAATCCTCGAACACACATATAGAGCAAGGATTTTAATTTGTAGAATTTGTACGAATTTTCCATGGGTATTTTCTAGGCTTTTGTTTATAAACTTTAACAATAACCTTTATCTCGTTCGCTGTTTAAAAAGCGGGATTTTTCACAGTCCCGACTTACGTGATAATGGCATGTGAACCAGCGGAACGGATACTTACTACAAAATAATAATTTTCATTTTCCAACGGCATGCTTACGTGGTTTTAGTTTTTCTTTGTATCGCCAAATACCCCCCTTGGATAAGTTTATAAGTGCCAATTTTGTATAAAAATGTCATTTTCAAAATGCTGAAAACGCCTATTTGAAAGTGCTAATTTGGATTGCCCTACTTATAACGAAGGGTTGCAATCTATGACGGGGAAGGAAAGACAACCCAAATATCGGACATTATATGTTACGATCGCGGCAAACACAAGATAATTGTGTTGGAAGTCGGAATCTCGGCAGAGGATCTCATTGAATGCAAGGAGATCGAGAAGTTAGAGAAATACAAGAAGCTTGGAGACAGGCTCAAAAGACAACATGAGGGGTATCGGGTCAAGACACTTGCCTTAGTCGTAGGCCAACTCGGAGTGATATCTCAACAGTCAATACAGAACTTAAACAGGTTCCGAAGACAGGTATTACTTAAACAAAAGATGCATTCATCGTACCAGAAAGGAATACAGATCGCTAAATTACTTAGGGTCAATCTGAAGGGATCTCTCAACATATACCGGTGGTTCGTCTCAGGTAACCCCACTCCGCCATTTGAAAAACGAGGATTACCTTTGCTGAATTACATCAGGAAGTTGAATGAAGGAGGAAGAAGAACAAACTTTTTCAAAGAAAGTGGCAGAAACACATGGCAGACAGTTAGGAATAGGGGAATCAGGGCGTGACAAGGACGGAGCGTCCTGAGAGTGTAGCATGATAGTTAGGCAGCAGATAGGAAATGCGGTCTCAATAACGTAATGATGATGGTTCGGAAAATATGTGACAAAATCGAGGCGACGTATTTGGGTGAAAATCGACATAAGAATCCTTTATAAATCCGTAAAATTTTTTAGATGTCCCATATCAGAGTATCAATGATTTTAAAATTCCCTGTATTTCTCTAAAAATCACATATTTTCCAAACCATATTCATGACCGAATTATTAATTAAATATCCATTTGTTAAATAAAAGATAATTTAGTAAATAAAAATTTTCTACAATAATTTACAATTTTTTAGAAAAGAACTCCCAATTCTTTTTCCTCATACTTCTTTCCTTTTTCCAATGTTCGTTTGATATTTTTTTTATTTTGTTAATTATTTTGTGAGTGTCTTTCGTTGTTTCCCCGTCACTATTTATCTTTTTATTCCAACCTGGGCGAATATTTCGGGGGCCATTGCGCACATTAACGCGATTTCCGTTTATTATATATCGAGTAATAGTTTTATTATCATTGGGATCAATTTTGTACCTTGAAACTATGGCTTCTATTTCTTGATCGAATATTGCTTTCCAAGATTCGTCATTAAACATCTCCTTACATTCTAAAACCTTATTAAAACACACCTTTGCTCTTTGTAGATCAGTGTCTTTCTTTATTATGTCTGGGTGGAGTCTGTGTAATATTCTTCTGATTTTCTTTTGTATTGCAGGGACATTGGTCTTGAAACAGATGTTTATTACTTCATATGGATTGTTAATATCCGAGCCTTCTATAAACCTCATCAACGCATCTGCGTTTCCGTTTAAATCCATCTGAAAAATTTTGTTTTGTAACTTATGGATTTGTTTTTGGCACAGAAGGCAGCGCTTACACAAAGTATTTTATGCAGGGACGTTCCGAGGTCCAAGATACACCAAATACTGGAGTCAAGTGCGTTGAAGCGATCAGAACACATCATGGATATGGCTTCATTGAATATAAAAAGCGCTGTGCCCATCTGGAGAATCCTCATACTGGACAATGACAGCTCGAAGATTGTTTCCAAGTTGTTCACGAAATCGGAGCTTTTAGATCTCGGCGTAACACTAACCTTGGGAATTTCTACTGAGAAGGACAAAGTTGAAGACCTTGTGGCTGTGTATATTTGTTCATCAACAGAAAATAACTTGAAACAGATATCAAAGGACATTTCCTTGAAACTATATAGTAAATACTCTGTCTCATTTCTGGATTTAAAGGAAGAAGACGTACTGGAGCAATTCCAGAGGCAACTATCAGAAGCCGCAATAAAATCATCAAACATACAGTCAAAAGACAACAAATTCGGAGATATTCTCAGTATAAACAGTATTAATTGTCATTACAATGGTCTCCAGGCTGATCTATTTAGTCTATCCGACGATCAAAATACAGAAATAGACATGGCCTACTACAACTTTCTGAAGGTAAGCAACGAAACCGTGAAGGCCGACGAAAAAACAGAGATAGAAAACAAATCGGAATACATTGCACAAAAATTGTTTAATCAGATGACGACTTTATATCTCAATGGAAAAAGCAGCTTGGTTCCCGTTCTTTGCAAACCAAAAAGCAGTACTTATTTTGTAGACAGAATTTTTGCAAAACTGAAAACCAAAATCCAAAGTTTCTTCAAAGTAAGCAGCAATAATAGATACTATTTGTTTGTAATTGAAGAGCGGATAAACGATATTACACCCTTTTTCACGAATAGCAGTACATATCAGGCAATGGTGTTTGACTATTTACAAGTTAAGAACAATTTCCTAACCCTTGAGGACGGAAACAGAGCTTTCATTACAGACGAAGACATGTTTTGGAGAGTTTATAAGGATAAACACTTTCAGGAAGTAGTCGAAGGGCTGAGAAAAGAAGTGAAGGAATACACAGACAAATCCAACAATGTACTTTCTACATCAAAAAATGACATGCATTTGGACACCGAGGAAATTCAGGCTATAAAGGCACAAAAGAAGTCAATCGATATGCATTCATTCCAACTGGAAAAACTCACGGAAGTTCTAAAACAGAAAGGGATCATAGACTTGGTTAATGCTGAGGAGGACATTATCGGTAAGTCGCTGAACAAAGACGAAATTGATAAAATACTAACCGGAGAAAAGTTCTCGGAGAACGAACTTTCAAAGTTGTGTTTTCTTTTATACTTGCAAGACTACGAAGACTTTAAGAAGGATAGAGATGACGGACACTTTTTGAAATGTTTGGATAAAATAAAGTTGTATAAAGATGTGAAGAACATTTTGATGTCGAGTAAGGACAGTAAGGGGAAAAAGAGTTTTATTGAACAAATAGCCAGTAAAGTAACACAGACCACTTCGAGGATAATGAAGTCGTTAATCAACACAAACTTAAAGTTTGAGTTAAATAAACGGTTTGTTGAACTACTTGAGAACTCTGAGTACGAAAAGAGTAACTACGAAGTTTTCTCTGTGAATAATGGCGAAGATAGTTATTATAGCCGAGGTGTTCTATTTGTTATGGGAGGCGGGAATGTAAATGAAGTCAATGAGTTAGAAAGTTTTGTTAAAAGTCTCAATGAAGATAACAAATTAGACATAATCTACGGATGCTCGAGCATATATAATTCTAATGAGTGGATCAGCAAATTTGTACGCGATAATTAAATAATAAGCCGAACTTGCACAGACAGAAAAGGTTTATTGATATTAAAATTTTTTACAACGAAAAATCATAATACACCCCGTTCTCAAATGTTTCTCCATATTTTAGAAATGACAGCCTTATTTTGTGTTGTTCCGAAGTTATATGGGGTTGAAATAAATAATTTAGCGAACAAACAAATAACTTTTAAAATGTCTAAGAATAACAAAGATAACAACAGCAACATCCCAGGGTTCCTATTGGCGCTGGCAACTGCAGGTTCGGCCGTAGGGGCCGCCTTCTATCTCAATAAGAAGAGTAAACAGTTAGATCACATGCGAAGGTACACTAAGTTTTATGATGTGAAGTCTATCAAGAAGCTTTCATTCTTCCCTAACCACTTAAAAGGAATAAATTCACTTCCAAATACAGCCTCGCTAATTTCAGACTTCTGCTCGCTTATAAAAATATTCAAAATAGAACAAGAAGACCTGTTGACCCAAGTCCTCAATGCCTCTAGTGACGAAGTGGCACTGGAGGCTGCAATCTCTAAAATAATGATCATGAAATGTCTAGTCACACAGAATATAAAACTCCTGACTGATTTCAGAGACTTGCCAATTGAGCATCTAACTAGTATAGACCCCACCTTGCCTGTTAAAACCAACAAAGAAAGGAGGACGGTCGTATGGGTTGGACTGTGTTATTCAGCACTAGAGCAGGAAGACATTGCCAAACTAGTAAAGTACATTAGATCAATTAGTGCCATGTACTCGGAGTTGAAAAAGAACGAAACAGATTCTGAAGATAAGGCTGACCAGGTTAAGCAGTATGACGAAGTAATGAGAATTGTAGATGAAAGGGATAAAGAAGGCCTGAACGAGAACAGCAAACAGATCGTGAATGATGTGAAAAGAACATTCTTCAAAAGCACGACTAGACTCAGCACTATTGGCGAAGACGATAACTTGCACGACAAGAGGCTTATACTTGCCCTAATTCTGAAGAACTACTGTATGAACGAAGAACCGTATTGCCAGGGGATGAACAATGTCGTTGGTTTTATAATAAGCATGTTTTCATGTAGGGAAGACTTGGACTCAGAACACGTATTGTTGAATTCTTTCATAACATATTTCACTCTGATGAAAGGATATCATATAAACCAGGTCTATGACGATAACTTGATAGGGCTGCACTACGGACAGCTATGCATAGAAAAGATGCTGAAGGATAATGCGCCAATAATTTACAAGGATATGATAAAGGCTGAGACTATCCCTCTTTCCTGGTCGGTCCAGTGGTTCCTTACTTTGTTTACATACACATTCAAATTCGAAGATGTGGAAAGATTTTGGGATGGGATTTTCCTATATGGGTTCCTGTACATACTTAAGATAGCAGGCTCCATAATAAAGATAGTGGAGCGTGTAGACGTCCACGACAAAGATGAGTTGAACAAGGTTATTTCCGAGTTCCCTAAAAATTTCAACCTCGACATAGAATTGTTCATAAAAATGGTCAATGGATATCCAATCACATATAAGGAAGTAAACGAGTTCGTTGCCAGTATCCCGACCGAAGATACCACAGTTGTGGGAATGGCTATGAAAGATTTTGGGTTATGAAAGAACACGGCTAGAATTAGCAGTAATAAATAAATTGAACTGGGTTGTTAAATATAAACAAAATTTTTAAAGGATTGTAGGTCAGTTTACATCTATTTTTGACGTTATGTGGAAAATGAACGAAAACATCCAAAACATTTGTCTAAAACCGACAAACCCCTGGCAATATTATTTTAAATCGTAGTGTATTTTGGGCGATACAATTATATTATTTGCTGCTGTTAGTTATTTAACGATTTAACAGCTGATTTTAAAAAGTTCAAAAAAATGTTCAGACCACAACTATTCCCACACTACTTATAAAGACACTATAACATAAATGAATAGTTAATATGACGTAAATTACATGAATACAAGCAAATTAGTTAATTCAGCATTCTTCTTTGTTCAAATGAGACATCACCATAATAAAAACAAGCAATGTTGACAAACAAATGATTAGAAACACGCCGAGTAAAATAACCTGAACATAAGAATAATCTTCTTTTCTTTTACCCACGTCCCAGAAACTTTGCTTCCCCGCACCACTTGTAATGTACTTATCACTTGTAAGTCGAACTTTATTCCGATAAAATTTCACCACAAGTTGTTCGGAATTTTTGGCATATTTAAACAAAGACCCGATACCACCAAATAGCCTAACATCAATATTTCTTTCCAACGTGGCTTTATTCCTATTAGATGGAGTCGGGATATGTTTTATAACAACTTTTTCAAGCAAAGACTTTAATTCGCCATAGAATCTCTTGTTCTGGATTAAGATGCATGGGAAGCTTTTAAATGAAAGATCGTCCTTTTTTGTTATATACAAAGAAACAATAGACATAGTTACTTCTCTGGTATCAGATAATTGTAGACTCAGTGCCAAAACTACGGGATATTCTTTCAGGCTAACTGGTATGTACATATAAAAAGGATGGTTTGGGTGTTGCTCTTTCACATTGAACGGAATATCTTTCATCTTATAGACAGGGAAATACAAAGGATTTGAAAACTTCTCGCTTTCCTTGTACCGAAATCCATAGCTAGTTTTGAATGTTGTGTAGGTATCAACAGTCGTTTCTATTGAACTTAAATGCACCATTATTTTCCTGTGATTCAAATCTTCATGCAGAATTTGAGTTTGACTGAGAAGGGAGTCTCGGCTTTTAGTGCTGAATTTCCAAATGAATAGGGAAAACTTCTCGAATTTAAGATTATCGTTCTCATGATAGAGTGTAAACAGAGTAAAGACATAGTAATTGTTATATTGTTGTTTGTTTTTGTGAGAAAGTGGGAGCAAACAGAGTTGTTGGAGTTGAGCACCTGGTGTTCCATGGGAAGATACCAACACACAAGATATTACTATTGCGCACGATTTATATAAAGTTGCAAATAACATAAAATTTAAAGCGAACATTCAATTTTGTTGTTTCCAATTTAAGTATATCTGTATTAATTTTATTTAGCCATTTGAATACTTTCCTCGAAACATTTTAAAACAAATAAATGTAAAATATGAGCTCTATATAAATTAATATTACATTTATATTTACACATATGAAATAATTATATTTTAAGACAGCGTATTAAAGTTGCTGCGTTTATACACCCAGCACATTATTTTGGTAATACTCTAAATTTCGACTTTAGACTGTTTTCGCCAGTTTGTTTTTTAATCTCTGTTTCATCTTTTCAAGTTTATAACCCGGATACGATCTGTTTTTCTTGAAGAAAAGGAAATATATCAAAACTAAGGTAGTTAAGAAGAAAGTAGCTACTTTAATGCTTTCAATTATCAAGAGCTGTTTGAACATTCCTGTCGTTGATACCGAAGTGGTTGTATCGACTTTTATCCGTTCTTCGAAATATCTGGTCAGGTCATTTATTCTGCCCATGCTTTTCCCGGAGAGACTAAAAGAGTACTCCACCACTAAATACATCTTAATAACGCTTTCGCTTAAATCTTGAAATATTATATCTCTATTTGTGGTGATAAAAGAATATGGCTTTAGTTTACCTTCATAGAAGTTACATTTCAATCGGGAACAAGAATTCTTTACGTTGTTGTGTTCGGGCCGGTACTCAAGCGATATATCTCCAGCCAATTCCTTTGTGTTTACTGTGGGCGAACAGTGTTCATATTTTATGTCCCGTTCAAATGTGTTGTAGTCTTGTGATGTAGAATTCTCTTTCAACCAATCTAGTAAGAGAGGAAGTTTGGAATTAGCGAGTTCATCGGATTTATTGAAATAGAGCTTCAGAAAGTTTTCCAAACTTTGGCTTATTGTATATGTAGCTCGAAACGTGGGCTGAGTGGGTATCGTGAGTAGGATAGTGTGCTGCACTCCTTTTATTTTCTTCCCTTGGGCATGCATTGTGCGTTCTGTTGTATGGTACTCTAAATGTGGGTCGATATAAGTTTTTTTGGAGGCATTCAGTAATATGACGGTTGCTTCGACAATTTCCGGTGTTTTTTGTGAAATTTCGAGGAGAACCAGTGAGATTTTCTTATCCACCAATTCTATGGAGTTGTTATCCGTAAGTAATACCATCTGAAAGAATAACGAAGCGAACATCATCGAACTGACGCTTACCTGCATTTTATAAATTTTTAATTTTCAAAATCACAAAATGCCTCCTCAGAACCAATACAAGAACCGTATGGATATAATGGATATTCATCTGATAACCCACTACATGAAATTTATAAAAGGGTCTAGATTGTTGAATATAAACGCGTGCAAGCCGAAGAACAGATATGTATTCAAGTTTTTCAACCACCCAAGGAATATCAACCTAATACTAAACATAGGGGCATCTTTATACACAACCGATAAATCTTTCGACACAAAGCCATTAACAGACAATTTCGTACAGAGGCTAAGAAAGACACTCTCGGGTCTTCACGTGGTCAATGTCCAAACTGTTCGAAACAACAAAATAATCAAAATAACTCTCCAGCGAAAATTGAGCGGTGAAAGCGACAAAGACTACGACTTGTATTTGGAATTTTACAGTACTGGGAACATAATATTGACCCACAAGGATGACTTACAGATTCTGGACCTATGGAGGAAGTTCAAACTGTCGGATTCTGGTTTCGCCAAAGGCAGCTCATACCCACTACCTATGTTGATTGAGAAGTTCAATGAGAATAGACACAAGAATTACAAGATAGTATCCGAGGATATTCTTAAACGATGTGAATCAGAAGATGTTGATTCTGTTCTAAATGAATACACTCATAACAAGAACCCTTTGAAATACTACACCCGCTTCATTGAAGACAATCTTGTTTCGTACGGGTGCTTTATTAATCTGAATAGTGGTTCTTCCTTTAATAAAACAGGCTTTGAAAGTTCAGAGGATTTTGTTTTTAATGAAAAAGAAAACTCATTTGCAAAAGGAGATGAAAAATATCTGGCCTTCGATGATTACAATAATGTATTGTCGAGCTATTATGAGTTCCTCGATTCAAGGATCATCGAGAAGAGAATGACAAAAGTAGACAAGGATATGAACAAAAAGAATGAAACGTTGGTGAAAAAGATAAATGCAAGAATAAACGAACTTCAAAAGAATATTACGGGATTAGACGAAGACGCTAAATGTTTTGAGGAGAATTTCTCGTGTATTGACGATTTGGCGCGAGGGCTAATCGAAGAGGGAAAGAGTGGGTTTGCGAAACTAGTCGACGAAAAACACAACGAAGGGCTTCTTAACTTTAAAACAAGTGTCGACGGAGTTAACAGCCACCATTTCTTTTTAAATGTATGTTTTGTTCGACCCTCCAAACATAAATATGCCATTGAAGTGCTGAATGAAAAGTATGATCTAAACCTAACATTGAGCAAGATCTATGGCACAAGAAGAAAATTAATCAACAAATTAAAGAGCATCGAGGAGCACAAAGACAAACTCTTCGAACTTACCGATAAAAAGTTGAACAAAATAGGAAACGACAAAAAAGGAAAGATTACACTGCAGAAAAACAACAAGAGAAAAAAGTTCTGGTTCGAGAAATACAAGTGGTTTATGACATCAAGTAACAAGTTGGTTCTAATTGGGAAGGACTCAGGGCAGAATATTTCTTTGTTAAACAAGTATTTTACTGATAACGACCTCTTTTTTCATTCAAACACACACGGGGCTCCTTTTGTCATAGGAAAGTGCTTGAATAAAGAAAGTGACGTCGTTTCTAGGGTTCAGGCTGCAATATCCTCCGTAATTTATAGTACATCGTGGAAAAGAGGCGTCCTTTCAAACGAGGCCTATAGTATAAAGAAGGATCAAGTGAGAAAAACAGCGAAGAGCGGAGAGTATTTGCAGAAAGGAAGCGTGAGTGTCATGGGAGAGAAAACATATTATAAACTTGACGTAAACAACGAAGACAAGCTTGAGTTCGGTTGTGGTTTATTGTTTATAAAAGAAGGGGCGAAAGAAGGTTCCTTCAAGAACATCAATTACATGAAGAAGTTGGAGAACCTTGGTAATGAATATGACCAAGGAAGAAGACAAAGCTTCGATTCTAAGAATAATACATCAAAAAAGGAGGAAAAGATCGAAGACCCAACTGATAAACAGGGAAACAAACAACTTGATCCCAAAAATTTCCTCAAACAACTAGAAGATCTCAGACAGTCTAACAAAATAAGCAAAGAAAAGAAAGGGTGGGAAATAACCGAAGATACAGACGATCAGATTTTTGAAATGGCCCTTCTCGGATTCAAGCCCAAAAAAATGGAGAAGAAGAAAAAAGAGGCTACTAAACATGCGTACCAAATGGCAAGCGCAAAATCCAACAAAAGGTTTTATCATAGGAATGCGGAAGAAGAGTCCAAGTTTATCCAAAAGAATATAGAGTTTCTGGAATTCGACTACTCTACAATACTAGACAGATTCCACGATGACAACACTCAATACTCGTGTGTCATGTTGATGGTAGGGCCAATTTCTTCCTTGAGTGGCTTTGAGTATAAAGTGCGGTTGATAAAGGGAAAGGATAAAAGGAACGAGTCGTTCAAGAAAATAAAAAGCTTATTTTTAAAGGAGGCCAAATCTGACTCGGTAAAGGAACTCATCCATAAATTGAACCCCGCCGAAGAAATCAGTTGTCTGATTGATAGTGTAACCGTTCGAGTGATCGAGTAATTTAATTATAAAGCTTCTCAAGAATCTCTGCTATCTGCTCTTCTACGCCATTCACATCTTTTGAAGCGTCTATTTCATTGATATTTTTTAGTTCTTTGATTACTTCATCAGTCAAATTCCTATAGACATCCATTCTCTTTTTGATTATTTCGACCCGGTCGTCTGCTCTGCCCGTGTTTCTAATCGACAACCTTTCTATAGCTATTTCATTAGAAACAGCCAAATAAACCACTTTGTAATCATTGCCGAATTTGTCGAGGAATAGCTTGAATTGAGGAAGTGTTCTTGGAAATCCGTCGATTAATAATTTCGTGTCAGGGGTTTTAGCACTTATACTTGTTATCTTATTAACTAAAACTTCGAATACTAGCTCGTCCGATACTAAATTCCCGTTAGAGATGATGTCGTTTATTTTCTTGTAAAGTGGATTTTCCTCGTCCTTGGAGAGTTCCCGAAATAGATCCCTAACAGCAAAATAGTCGACTTCTACATGTTTCTTGATGTAGTTTGATACTGTAGATTTCCCTGAACCGGGTTTACCGAATAGGAACACAATTTGCATTTGTATTTTTTTGTAGAACTTTTGTAGATCTTTATAATTTAATGCCAACTATTACCAAATTTAAAATTTACTCCGGTAACCAACGCCGTTTGTTTTCCCCGCTAAAGTCCTTGGGTTATATTGAACTCTATATGATATAAGCGGGTATTTTTAAATTCAGGACCCATGATGTAGTGGTTAGCATATCGGATTCTGATTCCGAATACCAGGGTTCGAATCCCTGTGGGTCCTTTTTAAAAACTTTTTAAACCTGTTTAACCTTTAATCTATTCTCTATTCGTTCTTTTCAACGTTTCTCATTATTCGATAACAAGTAACGTTTTATTCTGCTTAAAACATATTTATAAACATTAATTAATTAATCGCATAAACCTTTATAAAACTTGTAGCGAATTCCTTATGTTTGATTGTATTTTTAGTTCTGTTCGCACTTCCGTCACAGTTTTCATAACTTTGAAGCCCAATCATTTTTTCTCCAATGAAAACACAAAGTTCCCTATTTTCTACCTTTATTGATGTTTTCGGGGGTATTTTGGATTTCTTGACTTTGGTAGTTCTGTTATTTATAGCTTTTTCTATGTATTCTGGTATGACCGTAATTATCAGTGGCTCTTGATGTTTGTTGTCCTCAAATCTGTCATTTTCGATTTTCCCGATCTTTTCTATGCAACGAATATTGATGTTGTTCATATAATTAAAAACTCCATTAGTTTTTAGGGCGATTCTTCCCATTTTGTTTCTCTCTATAGAAAACTCAATGTAGACAATTGTCTTATAGATGTTATTGGAGGCCATCGGAATGTATGTATATTTTCCATCGCCATATAATAGCTCATCCTTCCCTATTGGAATTCCTAGCTTAAACTTTAAAACATCTTTTGGTGATGTTCCGGTTGCTGACATGATATTCCTCCATTGAAGCTTGAATATATTCGAAATATGCTTTATTTTTGTTGTGAAGTTCAACAGAGTTGTCCTTTGATATTTTGTTGTTCCTACTCGAATTAGAGTCGGTATCATATGGGCATTTTGCTGTTTGATTCTAATATTCAAACTGCGGGAATTAGGTTCAATGTGAAGTAGATTGGCAGAGAACTGCTTTTCGTGAATCATTATCTTTTTTATAATCCCCCTTTTGACATCTAGGGTTTTAGTGTTGTGTAAATCTATTTGAATGGTGAAAATGGAAAATAACTTTTCAAAATAACCACCTTCAATCAACATAGAACACTCAAATGGTTTGCCATTTATAAGGATTATATAGGAGAATATAATGCCAATAACTAACATAATACGTGGTAAAATAAATTTTACTATAAAATTAACATTTGTAAAAGAAAATGGGTTAAATTAGGAGGCCCACCAGAAATAGAATTTTTGCAGGCGTTTTCAATGTTTGTTGTTTCTGGTATGGATATTTTAAAGTTTATTAATACATTTGTTGTAGCTATAATTTGTATTATCCTTCTTATTACTCTGTTCTCTTTAAAACTATGTTGCCATATATTTGACCACTTATAGCCATTATATTAAATGGGGCTACGTGTTATGGTTTGTAAACCCATTGTTGTTATCCGTAGTTTTCAAAAAGGCGGGGTATGTTTTATAAATCAAAATTTGTAAATTTAAAAATTTAAATTTCAGAAACTATATGACGGAGAATAAGCAGAAGAAAGACCTCCCACTACTCCCAACTATACCCCGCCCAAACAGCCATAACAACAGTACACACGATAAAAGAAATAACATAAACAAACCAAAGAAACCGGAAAAGAAATAACATACACAAACAAAAGAAACGGAAAAAAACAGAAAAAAAACAAAAGAAACCGGAATCACATAACAGACACAAACAAAAGAAACGGAAAAAAACACAAACAAACCAAAAAAAACGGAAAAGGAATAACAGACACAAACCAAAAAAACCGGAAAAGGAATAACAGACACAAACCAAAGAAACCGGAAAAGGAATAACAGACACAAACCAAAGAAACCGGAAAAGAAATAACATACACAAACAAA
>JASNJN010000078.1:0-26224 GCA_030180075.1 Mikrocytos mackini | reverse complement strand
TGTGCTTGTGGCCATTGTGGAGCTTATCTGAAGCTTGTCCAGTTATAATTTCTTTCTATAGAGAATGGCAGCCATAGTAAGAACATGAGTGAACAATATGCTCATCTGCAATGTTGTGGATGCATTCTCATATCCTGTACATCTCGTTCAAGGGATCTTTGACTTTCCTGATTTTTGAAATAAGTTTTTAAAAAGATAGAGGTCAAATCCATACCAATTGTTTATATATCATGTTTGTGGCGCTCTGTTAAGATATTTTATAACCAAGATATGCTCGTCTTTTGCAAACTGATCATATAAAAAATTCCATYAGTAGGAAAATATCGACCTTTTAAAACCGTTTCATCCCATTCTTTGCATTTCTTCGTTTTTATAATATACATAAGAATTTATGTTTGCCGTAAACATAGGGAATGTCCGTATTCCTTAGGGTCGAGATCGTTTAAAAAGTTAAATTTTCATAATAAATAGGAATTTTTTATATGATCAGTTTGCAAAAGACGAGCATATCTTGGTTATAAAATATCTTAACAGAGCGCCACAAACATGATATATAAACAATTGGTATGGATTTGACCTCTATCTTTTTAAAAACTTATTTCAAAAATCAGGAAAGTCAAAGATCCCTTGAACGAGATGTACAGGATATGAGAATGCATCCACAACATTGCAGATGAGCATATTGTTCACTCATGTTCTTACTATGGCTGCCATTCTCTATAGAAAGAAATTATAACTGGACAAGCTTCAGATAAGCTCCACAATGGCCACAAGCACATAATTAGAACAGAAACTATATCTACCGATTAACAACAACATATGTTCTACAAGAATACATCAGAAAGATAGCACTTGAAACCTTGGGAAAAAGTTAATAGGATTTTGTTAAGAAAAAGACCACTATACATAGCAATACTCTTCTAGAACATTGGTATTTAACTTTAAAGAAATTTAATACATTATATATACATGATAAGTGTATAGTAATACCTGCTATGGAATAAATCTAAATTGCGGGATGAATTAAATGAAATACTTAATTAATAAATTTAAAATTTTGTTTTTAAAAATGATCTGAATATGTATTGTAATAATCTTATCTTTATTGTTACAAAATGTATAATTATCAAATTAAATTTATAAAAAACTATTAATTATATCCTTATATATCAAAACTCTCATTAATTAATTATACAACATAAGTATTCATTTTCATTAATTTGTGTTAAACTTGACATGTCTAAACATCTATTGTGTACACTGTATCCGCATTTGTTTCCGCATATTATCTTGGGGTCTTTCTTAAAGTAGTAATATTCACAAACTGAACATTTATTGATAAAAATCCCCTTAATTTTCTTAAATGTCATATAATCTTTTTGTTTCTTCGTTTTGTGTTCCTTTATGTTAGTTCCATCAAGTATTCTTTCAAAACCCATTTCTTTATTTGCGTTTAAAACTTTAGAACTGTGAGTTTCTATACATGATTCAATGTTATCGTTTAAAATTTGAAGTTTATCTAGTTCTAAAGTAAGTACATCCCCATTTAGTAATTCCTTTAATTTATTAATGTTGTCGTGAAGTTTTTGAATAGTAGGCCTAAGTATAACAGTTTGACTAGCTCGTTGGGCTTCTATATAAGCCTCGTCTTCATGAAGGTATGGTCCATCTTTTAGATTTGTAAATTCTTTCATATAAGAATCAACTAGCTCTGTTTGATTTAATTCTGCATTGTTTATATATGTTTGCTTATAAACTTCTATCTCTTTAATTTCTCTGAATTTGTTAATAAACTTTAGTTCAATGTCTAAATACTTTTCCACGTTCATTTTGAAGTAATGCAAGTGAGTACAAATTTCTTTCTTGACAAAGTTAAATTTGCATGTACATTTCATGCAATTGAAGCAAATCTTACATAATGCACACCTTAGATTCCTTAACTCATGTTTACAATCAATGTTAATCTCTATAGTATTGTCTCCTATTGTAAAAACATTAACTTCTTTTGCCTGTAATATATATTCCCTTTTTGTAGATCCCTCGTGATTTCTTAAACATTTCCTGATTCTAAAGCTCTTAAACTCTTTGTTGTCATATTTTATATTCTTTTCGATTGTCAACACCAGTTTTACACTGTACTCAATTAGTATTAAGAATAAATCGTCTAATCTCAAATTAGTTTTCCTATTCAAGTACGAATTCTTTAAAGAAGAGTGAAATCCTTCCAAAAACATGTTTGTGTTCACCGCTGATTCTTTGCGGTAAACAGTGCCCCATTGTTTCCTGTATTTGTAGTATCTGTCATGAAAATAATTATAAAATGTCTTTACCTCAGTGTTTAAATAGTCTAATAGCTCTTTTATTTTATCTTCGAATGTTTGTTCGTCCTGTATGAGTAGTAACATTATAAACCGGTTTTTAACTTCAATGGCCTTCTTACTGTTTTTAATTTTCAAGTTAATGTTTCTGAAGATTGCCTTTTTCACATGCCATTGGCACCACAGCCACACACTGTCCAAATTTACGTTCTTATTCCATGATTTGTAGTAAGTTGGGTACATGTCTGACAGAACGTATTTGGTTGCAGGATTCATATTTGTTATCTTTTGAAATTCCTCTAAAACAGTATCAAATATGTCCAAGCTTTCTTTTGATGAGATAACGAACAAACATGGAAAGGCTCTCTGTGTCTCATGTATAGTAAAGAAACTAGTTAGCTTAAAGTTGTAACGATTACTTTTATGTGTACTGTCAATTAAAATATCATTGTCTATTGTTGTTCTTGCATTTCCTAACATCAGCAGTGATGTAAAAGCGAAAACCATGTCATCTTCGTCTAATCGTTCGTATAAAGGGTTATTTTCTCCTTGCAGCTTCAATAAAATGGAAATACATTGCTGATTTTCAACGTGGCTCAAAACTACATCTAAAAACGACTTATAACATTCCAAATCATTTCGAGCGAATTTAGAATACTTATCTTTTAATGAACGCAAGTAGTTCATTCCAATACGATCCGCCATAGGGTGCTTATTTCGGAAGTTATCGCTCATTATCTTTTTGTATAAGTCTTTCAATGAAACTTGTGAATTGATGTCTTTTAAAAGTTCATTCCTTAGTGTTTTGTTAATTCCCAAAAACTTAGGGTTAATCTCATGATTGTGCTTAGTTTTGTATTCCACACTCATCCTTCCGTTTCTAGCTTTGTAAGTTATATAATAAGCCGGGCATTTTATGAATTTTCCTGTTGTAGATAGTGCCTGTATACATATGGGGTCCTTGTTAATGTTGTATTTACAATAAAAGTAGCGTGCTGTTACATTGTCTTTTAATTTCTTTTTCCAGTCGAAGCAGTGAATATGACTCCGTTTCGATCAATTGTTGAATTAATCCAACTAGAACAAGCGCTTTCGCTCAAAAACTTTAATTTCATTGTAACATCAGTGTTAGGCATAAATTCCTTTTGTTTCGGCTCCGAGTCTAAAGGGACAAAATCAGTCAAAGTTTCTTCTATGAAACTCAAATTATCTGTGACCATATATTTTTCAAAGAAGGAATAGAAGTATTTTCCTTTTTAAAAGTCGATAACTGTTTGGAATCTGTTGTAAGTGTTTTTGTAGAACGTAGTGGTGGTTTTACTTGTGTAGTTTCAACATCTAGTACTTTCTGATCAGATTTCAGGTCATCGCCAAAAAAGAATGACCAATTGTCATCGTCTTCGCTCCCTGTAGTTTCTGTAAAACTTGAACACGTGATGTCTTCATATCCTGAGCTTAATGTGACCATCAATGGCTCCTTATAGTACTTCTCGCGCTCTTCATTGTTTTTATAATTGTGTTTACCAGAGTAAGGAAGTTTTAGCTCTTTGTCTTTCTTGATGGGTAAAAATTTTCCCGAAACTTTAAATTTTGAACGACTGTGTGTAGTGATTCTTTGAAATGGAGCCTTACTGTCGCTATTTGACCCATGAATTTCCTTCGCATCCATTATGTTCTCATCAGAAGTCGGTTTGTGTCTTCTATACTGAATTAGATCACTAAATATCGTATTCTTTTCCTTTAAAAGTGGGCTTTTCATCTCTTCTACGTCTATAATAATCGCTTTTGGGTTGATTTCATCTCTCTGTGTGGCAGCTTGTGAATTGTTGCTAGTTAAAGTTGAAATAAGGTCGTTGTCTCTGTGTTCTTTCCTTCTACGATAATTAAGGGGGTTGTGAGCACTTGTTAGGCTGCTATCATCTATATCCCTACCTAAGACCACAGTACATTTTTTAAGCACGTCCTCTGTGGTACAAAGGCTTGTTGTGTCTTTCTGACTACTAACCCTATCTCCTATGGGTTCTATTGTTGATTCCACATTTGAATTGTGCTCTTGAGTGTCTTTTACTTCTGTAGAAGATGTCTGAGTAAAATCGGGAACGGCATGGTACGACTGTACCCTTATCGCCTGTTTCATACCCTCAATGTCAACAATACACTGTTCGTTTGTACTGTTCTTCTCCGTGGTCTTTTGTGGCGACGTCATGTAATTTTTTTCTGAAAATTTAAATTTGGAAACGAACTATGACTTAAGGAAAACACACATTTTAAAAAACTGGGTCACAAAAAAAATCTTATGTATATCCCATAATGGACCTATAAGACAACATCAAAACACAAAGAACGGAGAAAAAAGACTCCTATAAACATCAAAATTTTCCTAGTGATTATGAAAATAAACCAGATGAACATGTTATACCAATTGATTGTAGTGATGTCTTAAGCAGTTTGGATAAAAAAGACGTAGGAGAAATGGGAGAGGAAAAATCAAGTAGTACTGTAAATGTAGTTAACAAGGCAGATACGACACTAGGGGAGAGCTACTTAGACAATAGTTCAAATTGTAGTAGCGGAGATAGGTGACCGGCCTGGTATTAATGACTTCGACCAGTCCAAGCCAGTTAGAAACCTTTTCCATTGGGTTTATGTAGGCCTAACTGATAAAGCTGGTTGATTGCTATAGTCAACACCCGTTATGGAATGGTATTAGTAAATGTTAATAATAACATCAAAAATTAAAATAAACGTAAACGATGAAATTTGGTGTTTTAAATCGATTAAAGATTCCAATTAAATCATAAATGGCCGGGGGGCGGCGCAGCCGCACCCCCCCTCAGAAACCGCAGGTTTCTGTAGAAGACGCTTGGGAGGGGGTCTGGGGGAGGGTGCGCGTAGCAGCCCTCCCTCAGGAAAAAATAATAATTGTAAGAAGCAAGACCAGATGTCCAGAAAGAGTCATGGGAATGTGTAAATTTAATTAACTAAATCTAACTAAAATTTTGAACTATAATTGCTTTATTACTTTGACTCTGTCAACACTTTCTGCGTGGAGGAGCGAAGCGGTAGCATTCCCAAGGATAACAAACTTTAGAATGGTTAATTAAAAAATCGAATAATGTGAATTTGCGTTTCAATTCTTTTTTAATATCAGCAACTTTTGGTTTCAACAAATATAGTTTTCAAAATTAATTATATACCCACCCTTATATAAAACATGTTTTGTCGTAATATTTAAGTTTCATCAAAAATTATGTAATATTAACTAATTTTAAAAAAATCTTTTTATCAACAAATGAAATTTCTAGAATTAATAGAAAAAATTCATTCAAAGCGTGTTGCAATCGAGTGGTTGATGGAGATCGGCATTTTGAAAAATGCACGACTCTGTCAAGATTGCAACCGCAATATGGTGCTACAATCATATAGGCGCAATAGAAATTTGCCTGTGATTTGGCGTTGTTCGGTTTGTAAGAAAACAACAAGCGTTTTAACCGATTCCTTTTTTAGTTTTTCAAAAATTGATATTCGGACTTTTATTTTTATAATTTATGAAATGTGCTATAAGACCGAAGTATCTTCTTTAGAAGAAAAGGCGGGCGTAGATAGGCGCACTATACAACGATTTTATTCCATATTACATGGTAAAATCAGCGAACATTTATTAAATTTAAATGATTATAAAATCGGTGGTAATTTTCACGTTGTTGAAATTGACGAAACCCATTGGGGTCGTCGTTTTTGCGTTATTGGTATGGTGGATAATAACACCAGAAAAATTTCACTTCGGATTATTCAAAATAAACATATTTCAACAATTGATAATTTTGTTGAACATTTTTTGAATCCTAATACCGTTTTTGTATCCGATGGGGCATCTTTTTATGATAATATTAAGTTTAGATTACCAGAATTAATCGATCGCCACGAACGAGTTATTCATTCGGATTATGAATTTACAAATTCAAATGGTTATACAACCAATCATATCGAAAGTATATGGTCCGAATTAAAAAGATTTATTCCATCTCCAGGATATAATGATTTTTTTAAGTAGCAAATTGGATATGTTTACGTTAATGTGGAATTTGGAGATTCATTATTTGATTTCATTTTGGGATGATTGAGAAATTAAGTAAATATATGTATTATCATCCTTTTACAAACATCATTTTATTACTTACAATTTGTTAAGGATACGACTATGTCGCGCCCCCAAATCAATATTTTTGGTACTTCTTAATCATAAAACGGGTGGGTACAATTGATCTTGAGAATATAGTAAATTTTATTTTTAAAGGGCATTGATGACGAAAATTTCATGATTCCGCAGGCCAAAACTTATAAATTTTAAAACTAAGTGCCCTAAATACCATTTGTTACTTGAAGCAAATATTATATTATACCTGAACTATTGTATCAAGATTTTTTGTCGGAATATTCGATAAAATATAATTTAACAAAAAATATTTTTAAAAAATTTATAAAAGGATTTATTTGCTATTCTAACAAACAATTAATGGTTATTGGCCCACGTTCACATAATTTATACCAAATTTGATGAGTAGTTAGTCATTTTCCAAACAATAATTTTAGAAAAATCATCAAAAATCGACATTTTGTAAATCTTACATGTGTAAATATCAGAAAATCTGTAGTTTTATCTAGGTTGGGTTGTATTTACAACCCAATCGATCATTAGTGCCATTTCAAAATTCAGCGAAATAACATTTATCAAAAGTTAGAACAACTACTCTGTCATCATATTAAAATCTATAAAGCCGATGGAAGGCCAAACATTACTAATCAATACTACGTATACACAAATTATCATGGTCTACTTCGTGTTTGTCTTAAGTAATTCCTATACATATTTACAATTTCGTAAATAATAACTGATGTTAAATTGATTAAAACAATTTTATGAAGGAGAATTTTGTCCTATTGATAAGTGATGCTGCTTCGTATATGACAAAAGCGTAAGAAATATTAATGATTCTTTTCGAAGAACTATAACATGTAACTAGTTTGAGCCACCTTCTTCACAATTGTCGTTTGAAATTAAAAATCATCTAAAATTACACAAACTTGTGGAAAGCTTAAAGAAACTAACATGTAAAACAGACATCGAAAATCACTACTTTCTCACATATGACGACCGCCTATTTCCGTGGTGATATGATGAGGCAGCTGGATATAACTAGAGTTTCCAAAAATTAGGACTATTCACTCCATTATCCTCGTCTCGCGATATCTTTTTATAAACAAAAATTCATAAAAGAAACGTGAAAAGATATCGATAAATCATTAAGGATTCGTGTAGTGAAGCTTCATACTGTCGAAGACTTGGCAGATGAACCAAACAACCTGTCAGGACCAATGATGTTCATAACTAATTCAATCAACAGTAGAAGATAAGGGATATTTTGATATTAATGTCGCATTTGCAGAGGAGTTCGAATCCGGAGTTCTACAAAACCTCCACTCTGGTGGAAATCTCGCGTTCAACATTCATCATAATTAGGGTTCGGAATATATGTAAAAAGATGATCAAATATGTGAATAATATGTTATTTTTAGAGATTATAGAGAAAAATCTAAAATTTGAGGATACTCAGATATGGGATACCTAAAAATTTTCCCAAATTTATAAAGAATTTTACGTCGAATTTTACACAAAATATGTGACCACAAGTTTAGTCACATATATTCCGGCCCCTAATCATAATGATAGAATTAAGAAGTGTTTAAACAACTATGGTGACGATCTACTTATGGACTCCACATTCGGAATGATTGAAGATAAATGGAGTTTGTTTGCGATAATTTGCATCAATGGAGAAGCTATATCGGAATATGTAACTAGTTACATTTCAAAAGATGAGACATATTTTACAGTAAGTAAAATATTTGATTATCTTACGGAATCTAATGAATTTATTAATGTTAAAACTTATAGACTTCCTTACAATTCCAAGATTTAAACTTTTTTGTTTATTGTTAGATCGGTTTTTTGCCAATTGCACTTCATTTAGGTATAATTGTTACATTAAAGATTTGATCATTTGTTTATATGTGTCGGGATAACCGATTTTCCATGTTTAAGTAGCTTAGTTTTAATATTTGTAAACATTCAAACGGGGAGTTTATTATAAACTTAATTACACGTGAATGAATTTACAACAAGATTGTAATCTATACTAAAAAGATAAGTGGTCATTTTTTAAAAAATTTAAATTTTATGAAATCCAAACCAAGGGATTCTTCAACCCCAATGGCACCTAATGAACTACAAAAAGACGAACTGCCTCCTTCTACTTCTGACTTGGGAATAGCAAATAAAAAGACCAGTTTAGACATCTATCGAAGTTCACTTTCTACACCAAACACTGATAATCAACGAATTCCTCAAGTACATCATGCCATAAGTATCCGGGAGGAAGATGAGACCAAAACCCGAAGCATGTTTATATGTTCTACTCAACAACCTTCTAATTATCACCCCGGCTATGATGAATTTAAAGAGAATACAAACGAAGCCAATGTTGAGGAACCTTTTAAAACAAAAAGCAGGGGATTCGAAAGGAAATATCTATACACCGCGCTACATATAAACGATTTCACTTGTATATCTTCGGTTTACTACGTTTAATTATAAGAATTTAAATATATTTGTATATTGGATTTTATTTTAAAGGCATATAATCTGGCATAATAAACTATGCCATTGCAATAGAGTTGATAGGTTATAAAAATTTAAATTTAGATCAATTTTCGAATGAATATTAATTATTTATAATTCTATTCAACACAGACGTTTATTTTTAAGTTAATTAGCACAACATTTCCAACCTTTTTGGAATGATAAAGTTTCCTTATCATTCTGAATACACTCTCCATGATATGTCTTTTTACAATAACTGCATCTCGTCCAATTTGATACATTTTCAATATATGATTCTTTTATATCAATCTGCATGTAACACTTAAAACAATATATTTGCGAGGGTTCTTGTTTCTTTCTCCCCCGTTTGTTTGGCATATAGCATCTAAGATCTTTTCTAGGAGGAATGTTTGTATAATCTGAATATTGTTTCTTGTAAACTCGTTGCGGCGTCGATATTCTTCTGTTTGTATCTTTCTTTTCCTTTTGCAACGAAATTTCGCTTATCATATCCGAAAGTTCATTTTTAAAGCCCACGCATAGTTGGTATATTCCTTTTTCATGCATAAAGTTAGATCCCATTATTATTTGTTTGCATCCGTCAAGAACAGAAACAGCATTGTCATATAAGTCTTTAGAACAGTCGGCGTTATTTTCTTTGTCATCGGTTTCCTTTAAAATGGCCTTCACTTTTCTGTCTTTTAAATTTGTTTTGATGTGAAATTTTTTTATCCTTATAGTAGAGTCTTTTAATCCATTAAATCCATCGATAGATAGAACTAGGTGTATGTGTGAACAAATCTCCTTTTTGTATGAGTTCCATTTGCACGAGCATATAAAAATATGGGGGCAGACAAAACATTCGTGGCATAAAGACAAGCATCCATATGGGCAAACCAAGTTAATCCTTTCTATTTTAAATATATCATAAGCATAATTGTGTTCATCTATTCTGTTAAGTTTGTCCTTGTTAAATTGTAACATTTTTCTATGGTTTGCCCAGGATCTTTTAAATCTATAATTATTGTTGTAGTTTATATCTATTTTCCTTTGTATTTCGATTTCTTGAACATGGATACAATCAAGTAACTGGGACGTCAACTGTTGTAATCCATTTTAAAAATTCCATTTTAGATAGTTTCGTTTAAATTTGCAAAACCAAGATTCTGCAAAATTATTTGTGTTGGACTCACTGGTTAACCGCAAATATATAGCCCAACGCTCAATACAATGGGTAAATTTTTTATCGAAATAAGTATGGAATCTCGTATGAATTCTTTTAACTTCCCCAAGAAAGTATGTAAGATATTGACCAAACTCTTTTTCACTTGTTATAATTTCAAATCTGTTCACCATGTTGTTAACTTTCTCGTTCATTTTCTTGTCTTTAATCATGTGATTCAAATTTTTAAGAACGCTTTTTTTAAAATGAAAGTAACAATATAAGTATTTTGTTTTGCCTTTCATTGATTTATGCCAAGCGTTATAAAACCCTGCGTATAAATCCGACATAAAATACGCAGGGTGTTTAAAATTTGGAACTAACTTTTTATAGTTCTGGAACACATTTTCGTATACGACTTGGGACTCTGTGTTGCTGATTATAAAGATAAATGGAACTGCTGTTTGTTGGTTATTGAGAACGAAACCTATAGTTAGGATAAATCTGTAAATGTTGGTGGAGAACGTACTATCAACATGTATCGTTTTCCCAGAATAGAGAAGAAAGTTATTCAGCATGTAATCCGTTGCCATAGCTTGTACAAACACATCATTTCCTAAAGCGGCTTCTCCGTTTTTATGAGCCAAGAAATTATGTGAGAAAACATTGTGAAACCCACCCTTATCTTCCAAATCTTGCAAGAACCCATTAAAATCATCAAGATCATTCCCTGTTGTCTGGTATTTGAATTTTTGTAATCTGTTATTTAGAACAAATAGCCAGTTCTTGTCAATAAGCGATTTTTTTAATATACCTTTTGTAACTTTATCATTCATAATATCGCTGTGAAGTCTTTGTATCGATACACCATTGTTAAGTTTATCTATTATGTCACAGACAAAACTATTTGGTATTGCGAGATTTGTAGAGGTCGTATTGTGGTTGTGGTAAAAACAGTAATCAATTTTAAAATAATACGTTGTTTTTTTATATATCTTTAAAAAGGCCCCACAATTTAATTTTGGATTTTTGCTTTCTTTGCATTTATACAAAGTTGTACAACAATTTTCTTTGGGGTAATCGGAGTAATTGTGGAAAAGCGTCTGGGTATTATTTCTTGTATTCTCTAAGAGAAAGTTTTGTACAGATTTCTGCGAAAAACAATATCTAGTTGAAATTTGAGATGGTTTATGGAGCAGCTTCTTTCTTTTACAATCCGAACGTATTTTGATAGCACTTTCTCTATGCTTTGCGTTAATCTTTCTTATAGTTGCCCGCAC
Organism: Mikrocytos mackini; assembly: GCA_030180075.1. NCBI lineage: Eukaryota > Endomyxa > Ascetosporea > Mikrocytida > Mikrocytiidae > Mikrocytos > Mikrocytos mackini. The sequence continues at coordinate 14,803 of JASNJN010000078.1, read as the reverse complement.
TATTGATTTAACAACCATCAAGGGTCTACACAATATACACATAGTCTTTCTGGGGCAAGATGTAAGTCTTGTATGTAGTCCAGTTGTGTGAAGCGCGGTGCATAGATATTTCCTTTCGAATCCCCTGCTTTTTGTTTTAAAAGGTTCCTCAACATTGGCTTCGTTTGTATTCTCTTTAAATTCATCATAGCCGGGGTGATAATTAGAAGGTTGTTGAGTAGAACATATAAACATGCTTCGGGTTTTGGTCTCATCTTCCTCCCGGATACTTATGGCATGATGTACTTGAGGAATTCGTTGATTATCAGTGTTTGGTGTAGAAAGTGAACTTCGATAGATGTCTAAACTGGTCTTTTTATTTGCTATTCCCAAGTCAGAAGTAGAAGGAGGCAGTTCGTCTTTTTGTAGTTCATTAGGTGCCATTGGGGTTGAAGAATCCCTTGGTTTGGATTTCATAAAATTTAAATTTTTTAAAAAATGACCACTTATCTTTTTAGTATAGATTACAATCTTGTTGTAAATTCATTCACGTGTAATTAAGTTTATAATAAACTCCCCGTTTGAATGTTTACAAATATTAAAACTAAGCTACTTAAACATGGAAAATCGGTTATCCCGACACATATAAACAAATGATCAAATCTTTAATGTAACAATTATACCTAAATGAAGTGCAATTGGCAAAAAACCGATCTAACAATAAACAAAAAAGTTTAAATCTTGGAATTGTAAGGAAGTTAAACTTATATAGTTGATAAACATATTGGAGAATATTGTGTAATCAACAACTATTTTTATAACAATATTATTGCTACTGGTTTGTTTATACAAAAGGCTTAAAAACTTTATATTTATAAACGATGACTTAGTCAAACAGGAAAAGAATAGGAGTTAAACAGAATAAACATTATAACATATAATTCCAATGATGATGATAAGTACTACAATTATTCAAAATTAAGTTGCCAAATATGGCCATATATTGATCGTAATTGGAAAGATATTTGCTATGAATGAGTAGAAACGTTTTAATCATCGGTAATTGACTTAGGAATAAGAACTGCAACACATTGTGAATCAATGTTAAACCATATTAAAAGATTGGCAACGGATCAACGGAAATGATAACTTTAATTCAGGGCTATATACACTTTTAAACTAAATAATATTAATGATGATTGGAAAATCAATAAATTTAACTATAAAGAAAAATTATAACTTCGGCATAGAGAATGATCTTTTGGGAGTTATATATTTATATTTATAAAATATGGACTAAATATTTTCGCGAAATAAACCGGAAATCTAAGAGAATGCCGATATCGGTATTAAACTACAGTCAACTCCGCTTATAACAAAAATTCAGTAATGCTACTTTAAGAGGTTTGTTAGTCAAAGGTTTAGTACCAAGCAGAAATATATACGTTTAATATGCATTTACATAATTTTATGTTTTGGAAATATTTCAAAGATCGCAAAATCCAATTTTACTATCCCGTTATAAGCGATGATTTATTATATCCAAACAATATTATAGATGATAATAGGCTTTTTTGATGACTTCGTTGTACCCAGAGTTAGCTGTATTTTACTTACTACCATGTGTCCCTCGATTTTATATTTATATTGAAAATAATTCGTTTTAATAACCAGCTCGACTTAAACTAACAAACTCAAACCCCGAGTAATAGTTTCAACACGTAGAACTATAATTATGGTTATGATCAAATTATAACCCTCCAAAATCCTGACAAAAATAATCACATAACCGAAAAACCAAAATCAAGCTATTCTAAAACATTTTAAATAAAGAACCTTATTCTACTGAACATTAACAAATCATTAAGTTTTCATATAAGAAATCTAAGAACCAAAAAAATTATTATATCAGATACTCAAGCACGTTATCAACTGGCATTTACTAGAAGTATTCATTATCCAATTGATTTCATCTATTAGAGAACATATTTTCCAACTATCTTGACTTAACTCTTCACAATCTCAATTCGAAAGCAACCCCCTTTGTTTAGAATAACTTAAGTTCTACCATAACAGTAAATAAAGATCAGAGTCATTTCTCCTTTAGGAATGAAGTTTCAACTTCGTCTGCTCGATTTATCCTCACAGATATATATTGATGGCACTTTCAAATAGATCCCCAAAGACTTTTATCGACTACTTATTATTCACCATAATTTCGTTAATGCAATTCCCTGTCTGCTTGTCATAATGTTTCGTACAAGTTTTTTAGTTATAAGAATCTATTTACTACGGTGAGTGATACCAAGGATGCCGTTTGTTTTAAGATTAATTGAAATATTGTGAATATGGATCTGGGTTGAATATATTCTCCTCATTATTTTCAATTCTCCCCGATCTTTTCTTTATGGGTTTTTTCGTTCACTTTGTTAATCCGTTCGGCTTGTGCTAAAAAGTCAAATTTAACAAAAAAGTTTGATTCCTTTTAAACTTCTCTCTCTAACAGAAACTGAAAGATATTAGAAATATTATTTTGTTGTAACGATTATTTATAAGCCATATATGGTTCTCAAATACAATAGAATACATGTTACTTCACTTGCAAAGTTTCGCGTTTACTTTGAAATCAATGGATAGACTATGAACAGAATTGGACCTCTGAATATAACAAAGATATAGCAATAACAAAGACAAATAACCATAACGACCCAATTAGCGCCTTAAATATTATAAGCAGTAAATTGTCTTTAGTGTGGTTAAGTCATTAATATTTTGATAATAATTTATAATGGATATGGGGTTTATAGATCATTAATTCATTTTAAAATAATAACGAAACCTATAATGTCCAATACTGTGGATTACACTAGAGACGGAAAATATGTTATTTGACGCAAATAAGATATTTTATTAAAATTTCGAAAATTTTCCACCCATAATTACTCCAACTCGAAGAAATTCATACATTTTATTTTATTGAAAATTCAAATTATAATTAGATTTTGGCAAAATCATATATAATCATATATTTTCCGATTTTTTGTCATATATTTTCCGACCCCTAGTTATTACTAATCTCRTCATASATTATAAACACRCACTTTGTTTTTAAAAATTTGAAAATGTTCGATGTAAAACTGTCAGAAAATATCATAAATACTATATTTATATTGATGCGCGGAGAAAAGTTTCCAACGACGTCTTCATTACTTAAGAGTCTTGAAAACTATCCCTTTTCTTACAACACGCCATTCATGTCATAAAACCGGAAAAGCGATGCTATAAGGTAGACGCCTACCCGATAAAATAGAAATACATAAACATATATAAAAATTATAAAGAACGGCGAAAATGCTCTATACGAGCATAATATATAAAACTAATATTATTTAAATATTGATTTTACTTGAAAGTGCGTTAATTCGAATCATATTGCGCTATTTCTTGTAAAATGTGCGTAATAGGATACTGATTCCAGAGTTTAAATTGATTTTAAAGTTCTATAATCTGTAAAACGAAGTTTAAATTTAAAATGTACGTTAAAATGATTAACAAAAAATTTTGCTAATGTTATTAATGCCATATAAAGTAAAGGTTGCCTTTTTTGTATTATAAAAGCAGTGATGTTCGCAAGAGCATAATAGCTTTTTAAAATAGCCTTTTTCAAAAGGCATAATATGCTTTTATTGCGATAATTCCAAAAAGCTACAGCGTTATCGCGATAAACCGGATTATACCTAAATTTATGCTTTATGCCGCGATAATATGTCGTCAAAAATAAAAAACTACAAAATCCCGGATTTTGCCCATTTTGGCCGGCGGCATCAAGGGCATAATTCTGGACAAGGATTTATGCCCAAAATTATGCTCTGATTTTTTTGTTTTATTAAACATGAAAAATAATTTTGAAAAATGGGCACAAGGTTTCTGTGAGATCAAAAATACATTTTCATTAAAAAAATTTTTTTTTCAAAATTTTAGTTTTGCTCAAAATTTGCCATTTTACTTTTTAAAATATGCCCATTATGTCCCGTTTTTATGGCCTATTTTGGCCAAAATAGCTTTTTTCGAAAATGACCAAATTATGCTTTTATGCCTTTGCGAACATCACTGAAATTTCCTCGCATTAGTTATCAGAAAATGTATTTGATATGGGATAGCCCACATGTTTATTATTGTATTTTATCCGCAAAGTCCAAATTATAAGAAATTACGTCTTATTTTCTAAATTTGGATTTCCCAGTTTTTCATTTCGGTATTTTTGGGAAACGTAAAATGTAGTTTCCCGGGAATGAAACCCCAGCCTAAATGCGATATTTGTTTTATACATTTGCCGCCAGGAACGATCAATTTGCCAAAGTTTTACCCGCTTTTTGTTATAGAAAACGAAGTTTCGTCAAAATTATAGATGTTTTGTGGTGAATATTGGCTTATTTCGTCTTTTATATCTGCAATTTCTTCTGTAAATTTATCCAAATCGACTGCAGCTGTCTCACCACATATATTATATCATTTTATCCCATAATTCGATTTAAAGTTGTTCAATCACCCACTACTAAACTTAAAATTTTGTATTTTATCATTCCCAATTTTGACAGCCTAGTTAGTAAGGATTAAATCATTAAGAGTCATCCTTCCTTCATTGCCCCACACACCCATTTATAGAGAAGTTCCTCAACATGTTGCATTGGAAGACTATTTATCCTTTTTGCGGCCGTTTTTTATGCTTTTCCAATAGTCTTTCTTCCTATTAATGTTAAAAACAGTCTGGTGATGGATGTTCTTTTATATTTGTTGTAAAACTCATCAGAAATCCTCTGATAAGACCATTCGGATTAGTCTCTTGTATATCAATGAGTTTATGCCTACCATCAATTGTAGAGCTCGTATTTGAAGTCATAGAAATATAGAATTTGTTTTTTTTGAAATGTTACAAAGTTTTACGATATAAAACCAACAATGGGCATATATAATGTTTATTAGAAATATTTCATGTTCTCAAATTGATTCGGCGAGTAATAAAGATCCATGCCAGAATTAAAATTTTTGCAAATTGCCAAAAACTAGGCGATTTTTAAAAAATTTACTATTGTAAAAAGTAGGAAATTTGTAAATTTTATCAAGGTTTGACTGTAATTGTTAACAAACTTTTGAGATAGACAACACATATATATATTTGAACCGAAAACTGCCAGAAATATAATAATAGACAAACGTTTAAGTAAAACGAGCAATAAACCAGCATGAAAATCGATTCTATTTACGTTTTAAGTTAACCATCATAAAATGATTTCAAAACAACGAAGACCCCTCAAATAACACACAAAACCGAAGATAATCTAATTTAATCTTTTAATAAAATGACTTACATTTATTAATTATCTTTTCATCACGCCAGCACAGTTATAATTTATATAAAATATATTTATTTAACTAGTTCTTTATACTTTCTTTTCAGAGTTTCTATTAATTTGTTCATTTTATTCCCTTTGTACCACGAATTTATTTCCAAATACAAAATTGTAGTTTCATTTATAAATACAACGTCTGCAATATCTTCGTTTTTAGTTTTTACATTAATTGCTAATGGATTTCCTAAGAGTATAAGGCCTGCTTTCTTCAATTCAGCTATAATAGCGTTTAATACTCCTGTCATTATTACATCGTTTGTATATATGTACACATCTATTTTCAAACAAAGCCTGGGGTAGTTTCTTGTGAAGATTATTTGTTCGAGAATTGTGTTGAGTGTAAGTGACAAGTGATCAGAATTGGATTTTTCAATAAAATTCTTCGCATTGTTGATTAAAGCCAAATCTATCTTTAGAAGCTCGGGATCGCGCGTTGTATTGTTTTCAAGAAGTTTGGAAAGCTGTACTTTGATTCCTGCAGTTTTTTCTTTCATTCAAAAAATAAAATTTAAAATGTCAGAGAACAAAATAAGCGTCACACTGCTCGGTGCCGGCCAGGAAGTCGGTCGATCCTGTATCCTATTATCGATATTCAATAGAAAAATTCTTTTAGACTGTGGATTACACCCGGGTTATTCAGGGATTTCTTCTCTTCCTTACTACGACATTGTAGATTTCTCTACAGTTGATTTACTTCTTGTTTCACACTTTCATGTCGACCACTGCGCTTCCTTACCATACGTATTGTCAAAAGAAGACTTCACGGCCCCTGTTTACATGACTGCACCAACAAAGTCCATTTACAAAGTCATTGTAGGCGATTACTTACAAGTTTCCGGAATAATGCCCAAATCAGGCGACACAGCAGACGCAAACAAAAAGCTGTACAAGAAGAGCGACATACAATCGACAATGAAACGCATTAAAACAATTAAATATCACGAAAAGATAACGATTAACGCGAATCAGGACAAAGACACTTTTTCTAAATCATCTAAATCGGAAACAACACACGAAATCTCTTTTTGGTGTTACAATGCTGGTCATGTATTAGGAGCTGCCGAGTTTATCGTTGAGGTAGACGGTCTCAGAGTTCTCTACACTGGTGACTTCTCTTTACTTGAAGATAGACACTTACCTGCAGCTGAAATACCAAAGTTTGAAAACCAAAAGCCTTTAGTAACTATAATGGAAAGTACATTTGGGCTACAATGTCACTCACCTGCCCCACAAAGAGAAAAGCACTTTATTGACAGCATTCAGACTGTTCTTTTCAGAAACGGCTCTATGCTAATCCCCGTTTTTGCTTTGGGAAGAGCGCAAGAACTTTTACTTATATTGGAAGAGCACTGGGCTAAAAATAAAAACCTCCAAAAATATGAGGTTTACTTCGCTTCTAATTTAGCATCGAAATGTCTGCCTGTTTACACTACGTACTCAAACATGATGAATAGCAATTTCCAGAATAGAAGTCTTGTTTCCTCTCCGTTCAACTTTAAATTCATAAAAGTATTATCTAACTCTTCAGACTTTTACAAACGGAAGAACAAACACACTCCGTGCGTCCTCTTTGCTTCTCCAGGTATGCTTCAAAATGGGTTTTCAAGAGAGGTTTTTGAAAAGTGGGCGCCGGATAAAAGGAATGGGCTACTCATCACAGGTTATTCTGTGCAGGGCACTCTAGCCAAAAATATTCTGAGAGAACCAGATGAGTTTTCCGGACTCAACGGCAATGTGATCAAAAGAGAAATTGAAATATTCACTGCCAACTTTGCTGCCCATGCAGATTTCAACGAACTAAAGTCCTTCGCTAAAGGAATAGACAGCAAATACTACATTCTTGTACACGGCGAAAAGAACGAAATGGGCAGACTCAAAAGAACCCTGGAAAGAGACTTCGAAGGAACAAACAAACATTTCTTTATGCCTAAGAACTGCCAAACTGTAGAAATAGAAATAGCTCAAAAAGACAACATTTTAATTCCTTCTGAATATCTTCCAAACCCAATTTCAAAAATTGAAAACACCAAAACATTAAAAGGTTATATTCTGAACAACATTTTCTACAAAAAAGCCGAACTAATAAAAAACATTGAAGGGTTTAAATTGAAACAAAAAATGGCGATAAATAAAGTAAGTATTTCGGATTTTTGTAACGTAGTTTCTAGTATCTATAACATTGAAAAGATGAACAATGAAAAGGTAAGTGTTAGTAACAATGTCTTGGCTTATAAATCGAAAAATAACATTGTTGTAGAATGGACTTGTGGTGTTAAAACCGACAGTATTGCCGAAGTGATAATGTTAATCTTTAGTAACGAGGAAACATTAACAGAAATAAAGGAAAATATAGGAAATAAGAATATCGAAGGAGAAGAATTGGTGTTGGAAAATAGGAAGAAAGAAAATGAGACAGTGAGCCAACTTTTAAAAGAATCGTTCATGTTTTATAAAGAAAATGAGAAAGATGATTGTTTGTATGTGTCGAATAATACAAAGGATTATGTAATGGTGAAACTAGACAAAATTGAAGGGCCAATTTTAATAAGAAAATATGAACAGGTATTTGCAGACACTGAAGAAAACATTGAAGGAACAACTCATAATAAAGAAGAGGAAAATTTAGTGTTTGAAATGATTGAAATAGTGAAAGGGTTTATGAGACCAATTGGTTGAATTAATATTAAATAATGCGATTTAATATAAATTGTTTCTTTGAATTAAATTTGTTTTTAAAGATAATGTTAGCTAATAATATAAAATTGAAATAACTTAGTAGATATTTGATATGTATATTATTTTAAATACAATCTAATACATTAAAGCTCGCTATAATTTTCGAGCCATTCATTTTCGTCTTGTGTTTGAATATACTTTTCTACTATTCCTTCTCCATTATCTGTACCAATTTCAATATGAAATGCTAATGTTCCCATTCTTTCTACAATTAAATTATTATAATCTAAATTACTATTAAATTTATTTGTGGTTCTATCGCTTCCAATAACCAATGTTAACACTGTTCCATCATATATAATACTTTTTACAACGTGCCAAATTATTCCCCAACACTCTATTTTTTTGTGATTGATTTTAATTACACTGAGAAACTTGTTGTTGAATTCACTTTTAGTTGTAAACGCGTCAGCTTCTGTATTTTTTATATTTTGTATTTGAAGCATGTCTACATCTTCAGCCAGAATATTTCTGGGTGTGAATTTTTTTAATGTATTGTATTTTGACACCGCGCTGTTGTCTTGGAACTTTATAAAGTCTTTTTCAAAGTATAAATTCGCTGAAACCTTCAATTTTGGAATGGTTAAGTTGATGTGGTAGAATTTAAAAATGAGTAAGACTTTAAATATAAACTGAGTTTCCTTAAAGGCACGGGAATAATGCCAAACAGAATGCCCAATGGTTTTCAAATTCATACCTCCATTTTTAGGGTTAAAATCTTCCAAAAAGAATATTTTCTTAACTAAGTTTATTTGTGCTATTTTCTTCTTTTGTTTGTTAGTAAGTGTTGAATGGTTAAGTTCTATTATACTTTGGTTTTTGATATAAAGTCTGGTGAGAGCAACTAAAGGATTGTTTCCTAAAGGCTTCACTTTTATAAATGGCGCAGTTATTCTGAATTCGTGGTTGAAAATAGTAATTAATGCATCTATGAAAATGTGGTATTCAAGTGGGTTCTTTAAGTTTACCAAAGCCATGCCTTGAAGGACGTGGCCAAGTGCTTGAACGTCTGCGAAGTTCAACACTCAATCTACTTCTATGTTAACTTCGCCCTCTTTTATCGTCTTGTTTACTTCCGCCGAACCAGAACCGAATATTCTTCGCGTCTCTTTATAAAGACTAGAAGATGTTTTGGGTTCGTTTTCGTTGTATACAAAGAAACCAGTTATTCTGTGGATTGTTACAGGAACCCCGAAGTAGTTTTGAAGCTTCATCTTAACTGAACCTGTAAGGTAGTGGAAGTCGGTGGAATTGATATTTATAGAGACTGTCTTTATAAGTGCTCCCTTCATTTTAGCATAAATTGCACTCAAGTAAACAAGATGGAATGTTACGAAGATAGAGAAAATCATTATCAATATAAAACCAAAGACCCTGAGCTTCATAGCTCTGTGGTTGGATGATAGCTTGATGTGAGGGCCATGGTCAAGTATATCGTCCATTTCAAAGAAAAATTTAAATTGTAAAATTTATGGAAGAAAACAAACCAGTGCTTTCAGAGTTGCTTGGAAGCCTTGTTTCTCGTCTCGACAACTTACTATCTTCTCCGCCTCCACCCACGGAGCCTTACTCTGAAACCGAAACCAGGATCATCCCAAAGAATAAATACGAGTTCATTCTTAGCAATAGTTCAAGGTTAACAGTAGAAACTAAAGAAAATACAAATTTAGTTGGCGCAGACGAGATATACAAAGACATGGTACCAAACATTGAGTATTTATCCAAAAAGAAAAAGATTGATCTTTTAAATACAAGTTTTGTAATTTCTATCACAAACTTACCCATTCCATTTCCGCCCTTCTTACTTAAAAAATTACTATCTATATTCGGAAAAATAGAAAATGTAGACTTCATTAAAAATATTAACCTTAATCCTTTTGGTTACAACTTCATAGTCTTAGAAGTGAGAAGTATTTACACAATAATGTCCATCAAAATAATATTACGAGCCATTACGTTCAATTTTAATAATAGCACAAACAAATTGCAAGTACATGTAGAAGACTTCACTAGAAGTTTAATAGAAACACATAATACACGACTTAACAACAACACATTAAATAAATTACAACATATTGAAAAGACAATAAGCTATATTACAAACTTCTTTAATGAGAATAATTACAACTTACAAAGTAAAATTGAAAGTGATATAGAATATTCAGAACATTGTTCGGAACTCTTGTGGTTAATTGAAAAAGGCGAAGTAAATACCAATGTTGACGCAGTTGCATTCCTTCTTTCTACAATAAAGGATACAATAAAACAAATGAACAATGCATTAAAAGACAGACGTAGTTACGTTACAATGTGTATTGATAACAAAAAGTTTACTTGTAATAGAGTTATAAACGTACAGAATGATAAAACAAGAATAGTTAAACAGTGTATATCTCTAATTCCAATAACTGCGGGGATTAGTTTAGAGGAAAATATGAGAGAAATATTTTCAATGAGACTTGACTTGGGACTGCTTAATAAATACGGGGTATTAAACAATGAAATATATAACTGGCTCATTAAATTATTTTATAAACACTTTGGAAAGAATATGGAAGACGTAGCTATACGAATATTAGAAGATGTTAAAAATGGAATACATCCCGAAGTATTGATTCGTAATGCAAGGTTTATATTTAAAAGAGATGCAGATATTTTTGTGTTTAGCCTTTGGAAAAGAATTCATTTTGAAATAAATTATATGCGAGAAAGATATAAATAAATATATATCGTTTTGTATTGATATTTATCATATAAAATATAATTTTACAGATAATAACGAGTAATTACATAATCAAATTATAAAGTGAATTTAATATATAAACTTTTAAAATAATAAGTTTGCTTAAAATAACTATTTACCCCACTGTTATAGATTAGCATTCAGAATATTTTACTGATTCTCGAAATTTTCTGTTTGTCTCATATAACACTCATAAACTCTGTCACTTGTAGTTGCATCGTTTTGTTTCTTATCGTCTCGAACTCTAATAAATCTAGGGAATCGAAGTCCAATTCCTGAATTCCCATTCCATCTTCTACTGCTACAAAGATGCACTGGGCTTACCGATAAATCGGCTGCGTCCAATTCCCACACAAAGTCATGTTCTCTAAAATATACGTCGGGTTTAAGGCTCGAATTAACCATGTAATTTCTTGGCTCAGTTTCGATTTCAAAGTCTTTGAGCTGCTTAAACAATTCACTTAAATTTTCGTCTGTGAATCCTGTGCCTACTTTGCAGACACTTTCAAGTTCTCCATTTTCATCGTTCAAACTCCCCATTAAGAACCCACCATAAACACCTGTTCTTTTACCTTTCCCAAAATACGCTCCCATAGGAATTAAATCAAAACTATCGCCAACGCCTTTTATATAATCCTTTTTAAATTTCCTCCACTCTTTAGCTCTCTTACCGGGTTTGTACGTCCCATTGTTCCCATTAACCATCTTGAGCATGAGCCCCTCATTGCAGTTTTTAATGGCTTTGTCTAAACATACCTGAAGCTTCTCTCTGTTGCTCTCCAAAGTAATATCATTTATAAGTTCATGCTCAACGAACTCAATAACGCCCTTTATAGGTTTGTTGTAGAGCTCGTTGTATTTGATATTGAATTTATCAACGAGTCCTTTTACTATTTCTTTTCGTTTTAATATTGAAACATTGCAAAGACTTTTCCCATTGTGATAAAGAATGTCAAATATATAAACACAAACCTGTACTTGTATTTGCGATTTGTTATCAACTTTTCGCTTACGAGTACTCAGAACTTGGAATGGTAAGATTTTTGTACGGTCTTGATTTATAGCTACAATTTCACAATCTAATATAAAACTGTCTATGTGTTCTATTTCTTTGTCTTCTTTAGTATTTTGTATTTTAATATTCTTTGTTTCTTCACAGTCATCTTTAATAATTTCTTTTTCTTTGTTATCGTCGCCATTATTTTTGATTTCATCAATTTTTAAAATATCTTTTTTGTATGTACTATCCTTTTCCAATAGCAAAGTATTTAACAAATCAACAACTTCAATCCATTTGTTTGTTTGTGTTTCACAATTTCTACTAAATATTTCTATCTTCCCATCAAAATGTACCTGAGCTCTTTCTCCATCAAACTTTTCTTCAGCTATAAACTTATCCGTATTGAATTTGGTAGTTATCTCATCGATAGATTTAGAAGGTTCTGCTAGCATTGATCTAAACGGAATAAACGGTTTGATGTAATGTTCTTCTAATTCATCAAAGTTATTATTTTTCGACAGCAATTCATTTATAACTGTAGGAATGTGTGAAGTTTCATTCACAGTTCTTTTCATCTTTTTTATATTCTTTCTTATTTTGTCTTTTAATTCTTCTTCATCCAAAGATTCCAACTCATTCTTTGCATTCGTATGTAAAAAGTAAATAGTGATTGCAATAGACAGCGCCGTGACAATTGTTCTTTCTGCCAATCCCAACCTTAATTTCCCTTGTAAAATTCTAATCAAAAATTTAGCTTCTAAAGTACTCGAACTAACCATCAGGCTGTTTATTATGCCCAGCTTTTCTTGCTGTGATTTGTTTCCACTTATAGAAGGTATCTTTCTAATTTTGTCAACCAAAGTATCAAGGTAAATAGGTTTTGGTTTAATTATGTAAGTTTGGTTCTTTTTGAAATCGGATGCAGTTTGGCCTAAATCTCCTGTCTTTTTTAATGAGGTACGCACGGCTGCAAGCTTTCTGTTGCAAACTTCCGATACAGCTTTTTGTAAAACAAAGTCCCCAATGTTTAAAACTTTGTTTGAGTAAACAGGAAATAGTTCGCAACTTATAAGACAGGCAAGGTCTGAAAGAGAGGAGTCACACTTGTGTAAAACGGATAGAAAGAATTCGACTAGGTGTGTGATCTTCTGTGTTTTCTTGGGAGTGCTTTCAAGCTCGTTAAAAAGTGCACAAATGTCCTTGAAGAGTATTTTTGTTTGTGGAGTTTTTGTCTTAGGGTCTAAAACTTGCCAATTTGGGTATGATTTATGGAAGTTGTAGTTTGACCAACGAGGAAGAGACTCAAGCTTATGTTGAGGTCCATCGTTGCCTGTGTTCTTCGTTTGTTTCGTTTTCTTCATTTAAAATTTTTAAAATGACAGAAAATAGAATCCTAAAGAAAGATAGGTTCTACGATATAAACAAAGGTTTTGCTACAGAAGGAGATCCCATTAACTGTTCATTCTATAATAGAATAGGCGCTTGTAAAAATGTAGCTAGTTGTTTGAAAAAACACATTGTTCCTTCTCTAAGCAAGTCCATACTCATTCAAAATATATTTAACATAGACGAATTCAGCCATTACTATCTAATCAACAACTTTCTATTAATTAGAAGCGAAATAGAACAATCTATACTCTACAAACATGTAATAAAGGAATTTTATGAAGAATTTATCTCAAAACTTAACACTCAGCTAACAATAGAAGAATTCTATATTTGTGCAAATGAAGCCTCTCATTTACAAGGCAATGTATATATTAAGTTCACATCTGAATCAGACGCTGAGAAGGCTTTACAGATTCTAAACATGACATACTACAAAAACAAGCTTATTTACTGTGAGTTCTCACCTGTTTTAGACTTCGGGGAAGCCAAGTGCAAGCTGTTTGACGACGGTATTTGCTTAAGGAAAGAAAATTGCAACTTTTTACATACTTTTGAAGTTCCCAATGAATATAAAAGCCTATTAAAAATTTGTAACAAAAACAGAAATGATGTTATAGGAGAAAAACTAATGGCAAATATAAAATATAAATGTTATTTAAATGAAAGGGTTTACATAGAAAAGGAATATGATAGATTGAAAAGAATACGGTATAATATTGAGAAGTTTTATCAAAAATAATTATAGAATTGAAAACAAAACATTGATTTAATAGGTGGAATAGTATAATACGTTTATGGTTGTGAATTAATTAAGCACATAAAATAATCAGATTGAAAATTTATGAATTTGGTGTTCTCTGACCTAGCCATGTTTTTGAAGAATGATTTCTGATTTTGTGAAAATAATTTTCAGAACCTCTTTAAAATGGTCTCAATGAACCTTTATCTTAGTGATCCCATAAATTACTGCTGTATAACCTTGTATATTGAAAGCTCAAAATATTGAATACATTTTTTGAATTTTATTTTTAGAAAATGAGGAAAGTATTCATATTTTTGCAGCTGTGTTTATTACAAACCTCCATTGCATTGACAAGCATTCCAAAGTTAGTAAAGTACTCAGGCCTGGTAACAAAAGAGATGCCCCCAAAAAAATCAACAGTAAAAGAACCTAAATTCTACTATGTTATTCCAAAATCATCGACAATATTCAAATTCGACGAATCTAAAGACAGTGATTCCAACAGGCATAGTATATATATATCCAAAAAGATTTCAAAATTTTTACTCTTCGTAATATGCCCTAGGGTGACATAGTGATCATTAGGGCTCGGAAAATATGTTATTTGGTAAAAATCATATATTTTAACAAATTTCTGGAAAATTTCCACCCATAATATCTCCGATTTGAAGGAATTCATATATTTTATTTTTTGAAAATTCGAAATTATAATGAGATTTTGGCAAAATCATATATAATCATATATTTGCCGTTTTTCGTCATATATTTYCCGAYCCCTAGTKATGACAAAGAACAAATGAATA
>JASNJN010000077.1:0-18108 GCA_030180075.1 Mikrocytos mackini | reverse complement strand
ATAATGTGATGGAATCCAAATACCATCTTCAATATATGTTTTCTTTATTTGATCTTTTAACCCGCTTACTACTTTGGTTATGACATCTACGTCTTCTAATAGTTTTTTGTATGCGGAATAATCGAATAAGGCTTGTTTAGGCTCTGTCTGTGTGTTTAGACTATACATAATGTTGTCAATCTTTTCGATTTGTATTCCGGGACCATTTAAAGAGGTATCCTCGTCTGGGTCGGGCTTGGTATTATGTATGAAGCTGTAAAAGTTATTGAAAATGTCTACAGGGACCAGTTTTTCTTTAAATAAAGGAATAGAGAAGTCAAAGATGTTATGAATAGAATGTGTAACTCTGATCGAACAAATGTAATGTGCAGAAGTAGGAATACCAATAATATTCTTTATTTGTGTACTTAGAAATAGTACATATATTGGGGGGGGGGCGCAGCCGAACCCCCCTACAAAAATTAAATCCTAGGATTTTTGAAGAAAATGACCGAGGGATGGTCCGATAGAGTGTATACGTGGATATCATCCAGTAACCAAGGATAATATTATATAAAATAAGCTTTTATGGGTGGTGTTATAGGATTTGTTCATTAAAATTAACTAAAAATGTGAAAATTCATTGGTTATATTTTTAGTGCATGTCAACACTTTTTGCGCAGAGGAGCGAAGCGGTAGCATTCCCAAGGACAACAAACTTTAGAATGGTTAATTAAAAAAATCGAATATTTAAAATTATTTACTTATTTTTGCTGTGAATTTTTACTTATAATTTGGTAAGGGGGTGCGTCTGCGCCGCACCCCCATCCGCACCCCTAGAAAAATTCACTATAATTATAGAGGGGGTGCGGCTGCGCCGCCCCCCCATATATTAGCGCTAGTGTATGAAAGGTGTTCATGTAGTATATATTCTTGAAATTTGTTTGTTTCAATAAAAATTCGAGTAATCTATAATGGAACTAAGATCTTCTTATTTCATTGATGTCATCTCCATATGTTGCCAAGAGACAGTTACTATCGTGAAATGTATTATAGATTCCCGTGGCCATCTATAGATTGTTTTCTTCGTACATAAAATTTTGAACAAAAATAGAATGAAAATCATGGAGGAACACACCTTTTAAAACGTATAGAGTTTTAAAAAGTATTTTGGAGTTTGTCTGCATGTTTATTGGTCTTATTTTGGTTACGGGACAATTTGGATCATTTTTTTGAAGGGGCAAAGGATTCCTCTTCGACAAAAAATCTATGATTCACTTATAAAAACACACCAAATTAAAAATACAGAGGCCTTATTTCTTTCTAAAAACACGATAAAAACGTTTTACAAATGTTCCGCGTGTTCCGTGAGGTGTATTAAATTTTTAATAACTGATTTTTTCACCCATTTTTAAAAAACAGAGCCGAACGAACCTGAAACACGTCTCCGTCGAATAAAACATGCAAACAAACCGCAAAACACATTTCTAAACATTTGAAAACATCTAAAAAATTTTTTAAAAGGGTGTGGTTTTCTCACAAAATGGATTTTTATTTACAAAAAATTAACAAGGCCCTCCAGAGCACGCAAAAACGTTTTAATCGTGTTTTTAAAAAGAAATAAGGACTCTAACATAAATAAAATGTGTTAACGAAAATTATACTGTATCTGGAAATTTATTTGATTTTATTATTTCAACACACCTTTTATTTATGTTAGAGTCCTTATTTCTTTTTAAAAACACGATTAAAACGTTTTTGCGTGCTCTGGAGGGCCTTGTTAATTTTTTGTAAATAAAAATCCATTTTGTGAGAAAACCACACCCTTTTAAAAAATTTTTTAGATGTTTTCAAATGTTTAGAAATGTGTTTTGCGGTTTGTTTGCATGTTTTATTCGACGGAGACGTGTTTCAGGTTCGTTCGGCTCTGTTTTTTAAAAATGGGTGAAAAAATCAGTTATTAAAAATTTAATACACCTCACGGAACACGCGGAACATTTGTAAAACGTTTTTATCGTGTTTTTAGAAAGAAATAAGGCCTCTGTATTTTTAATTTGGTGTGTTTTTATAAGTGAATCATAGATTTTTTGTCGAAGAGGAATCCTTTGCCCCTTCAAAAAAATGATCCAAATTGTCCCGTAACCAAAATAAGACCAATAAACATGCAGACAAACTCCAAAATACTTTTTAAAACTCTATACGTTTTAAAAGGTGTGTTCCTCCATGATTTTCATTCTATTTTTGTTCAAAATTTTATGTACGAAGAAAACAATCTATAGATGGCCACGGGAATCTATAATACATTTCACGATAGTAACTGTCTCTTGGCAACATATGGAGATGACATCAATGAAATAAGAAGATCTTAGTTCCATTATAGATTACTCGAATTTTTATTGAAACAAACAAATTTCAAGAATATATACTACATGAACACCTTTCATACACTAGCGCTAATATATGGGGGGGCGGCGCAGCCGCACCCCCTCTATAATTATAGTGAATTTTTCTAGGGGTGCGGCGCAGACGCACCCCCTTACCAAATTATAAGTAAAAATTCACAACAAAAATAAGTAAATAATTTTAAATATTCGATTTTTTTAATTAACCATTCTAAAGTTTGTTGTCCTTGGGAATGCTACCGCTTCGCTCCTCTGCGCAAAAAGTGTTGACATGCGCTAAAAATATAACCAATGAATTTTCACATTTTTAGTTAATTTTAATGAACAAATCCTATAACACCACCCATAAAAGCTTATTTTATATAATATTATCCTTGGTTACTGGATGATATCCACGTATACACTCTATCGGACCATCCCTCGGTCATTTTCTTCAAAAATCCTAGGATTTAATTTTTGTAGGGGGGTGCGGCTGCGCGCCCCCCCCCCCCAATATATGTACTATTTCTAAGTACACAAATAAAGAATATTATTGGTATTCCTACTTCTGCACATTACATTTGTTCGATCAGAGTTACACATTCTATTCATAACATCTTTGACTTCTCTATTCCTTTATTTAAAGAAAAACTGGTCCCTGTAGACATTTTCAATAACTTTTACAGCTTCATACATAATACCAAGCCCGACCCAGACGAGGATACCTCTTTAAATGGTCCCGGAATACAAATCGAAAAGATTGACAACATTATGTATAGTCTAAACACACAGACAGAGCCTAAACAAGCCTTATTCGATTATTCCGCATACAAAAAACTATTAGAAGACGTAGATGTCATAACCAAAGTAGTAAGCGGGTTAAAAGATCAAATAAAGAAAACATATATTGAAGATGGTATTTGGATTCCATCACATTATTTTGTACGAGGAAATCCACATAGTATAAAACCAGACATGAGAATTTTAGGTGTTTTCCCTACCCGAGCCCGACCCGACCCGATTCGGATCGGGCGGGTTCGGGTAGAAAATATAAATTTTTTGGTAGTAATTTATCATGTAATTTCAAAAATTCTGTTAAAATTTACACCAAAATATGAGTGGATGTTCAAAATTTCTTAGACCTAAGGCCTCAAATACTCCATTGGGAATCTTTCCCACGTTTGCTTAATTACTTGAATGTAAATCTGAAGTTTATATTATTATATTTTCATTATTTTCATGTTTCACGATTTGTTGAGAATTTTTAGCGATTTTGGGTCCTTCTTCCGCCCGAACCCGACCCGATCGGGTCGGGTTCGGGCGGTCGGGTCGGTTATTCTCATGTCTGGTATAAACTCCTATTATAACGGACTTTATAAGACGACCCAAAACGACAACACAGAAGAAATTTCACTAAGTGTGTTAAATGAGGTTGAAATAGACGCAGTTGAATTTCTTGCTAAAAGAGTCTATCAACTAAACATTGAAATCCAAAAAATAATAAAATCTGCAGACTATTTGGTCAGAAGCATAAGAGACAAAGTTAGATTAGTGATCGAACAAAACAAAAATGAAATCGATAGCAAACTGAGTTCTTTGGTATACACTATATCTAAGTTAGAACTATCAAATAATGAAGCAAAAGAACTGGAAGAGGACATGGAAACCAAACAAAAACTAGAGCTGAAGAAATACAGAATGTTGTTATTAGAAAATATAGAATTGTCACGGAACAACCAAAACTGTAAAGATGTTTATCCTCAAAATTTAACCAATTTAAAGAAATGGAAAGAAAACTTCAAAAATGACTTTAATTCCTTTTTAGAATCAAAAGTTATGTATAACTGGAAAATCGGGGCTTTAGAAAAACTCCTGGAAAAATACCATAAAACCCGGGATTATGGAACACTTAACTATGAGCCTTCTCTGGAACAAATATTTGATGGTAAACTGTTTGAATATTTAGAAAATACGTCAACCAAAGAAATGTTTAGAGTTAACTTCACGCTTAATAATATAGGGAATAAATCAACTATGAATAGACCGTTTTTAAAAACTGTAATTGGGATTTACAGATATAATATAGGCGATTATTTGTTCCTTGTTCCTGGTCGTTCACAGGCAATTAACGGTGGAGGAGATTTACCGAATAATCTCGACTGTTATTTCAAAGGATTCGAATATTCCAATAAAGAAGGATTTTTTTATAATGGACATTCATTGATTGAAATGATTCTTGTTAATTTTGGGTTTGGTACAAACAACGAAATAAACAACAATGAACAGAATAGCATCAAATTGGTTCTTAGTGAAACGAAGAATGATGCACAATCCGAAGATGTTATTAGATCTTTCAAATTAGAGTCTAAGAAGATTAAATACACTAGATTAAGAAGGAAAAACAAAGTTCTTGTGGAAAAAGTTACTAGTACTAATCTTAAAGAAGATGGTTGGCCAAAACAATTGAAATTTGCGTGGATGTTTGATAGTTCTGAAGATTCAAGTTCAGATTCAGACAAATTGTTTTCGAGAATTTAGATACAATACTTGGGGAATAGTGGTGTGGGTTATTTTATGAGAAATTAACCACTATCGTTTGGAGGAAATAAAAGACAATCTTATTTTTGTAGGAAAATCAAATAAATACATTTTAAAGAATTAATAACCAACCGTTTTGCTTTAATATTATGTTTATTATAAACAAAGGCCACATATTATGCAACAAAATATATTTTTGATAATTTAATAATATTGCTTATAGAATCACATCTTTTGAACGCACGCAATCCACTTAAAGTAAAATTTCTATCAAATAATAATAATACGTTAGCTGTTACATTTAAATTAAACAGATAAATATTTTGCGTATTATTTCATTCATTTCATTATTATTACTTATTAATGTTAATAAGACCGACTAAAGTTTCAATCATTTCCTTGTATTCATCCATTTTTGTCTCATATTCATATTCTATTACATTAGTACCACTATTTATTAGCCCAAAGACAATTCTATCACCAGAATTGTCATATCCCAACTCTTTGAATGTATCGAATACTCTACCGGCTAAATCAGTGTTGCTTTCTATAATTTCCGTTGTTCCAGATTTAATAGTAAAATCATGTGCATCAACCTCAACAGAATTCTTTACTTCTATTATTTTTGCATGTTTTGTTACCAAATTCTTCATCCTATCTCGTTCCTTTTTATATTGTTCGTAAAGCCGAAGAAGCTTTTGACCATATTTACCTAATTTCTTTATAAATTCGTCGGGGATAGTAAACTTGTCTAAACGAGTTAACATCAAACTACTAAAGAGATACATAGGCGTAACTTCTTTAAGTAATACAGAATTTGTCTTAATAAGCAAAGGAAATTTATCATTAATCTCAATAGAAGTGTTGTGGTCGTTTAATGAAGGATTGAATTCAGAAATCTCTATTTCTTGGTTTACACAACCAGTCTTTTCAATAGCAGATAAACCACGCTCAATTGGGCGTTTAAAAACAAATAAGTCAAAGTGGCATAAGTAAACTTTATGCTTTTTGATACTGTCCTTGATGTTTTTCAAAAATGTTTCGAGTTTGTTCATATATCTGTCTATTGATTGTAATTTGCATTCTAAAAAATGCAACTTTCCCAATTCTTTTGCTATTTCTAATATGCTGTTGTTAATATCGCGAATTATATCGAATCTTCTCTTCAAATTTTGGTATAGCTCGTCGCATTCGTAGTAGTACAACGGCGTTAGGGTTAACTTCTGTTTATGTACTATCACACCCGAGTTAGGTTTTTCTGAATTCTTTACGGAGAGGTTAATGGAAACTTCTCTTGTTTAAGAATTGGCTTCATCAAGATGTATAATCTTTTCTTCTTCATTTAAGTTTCCCGTAGAACTGTTACTTTTAGTACCATTACTTGAACGGCGAAGCTTAAGGCGTATTTTTGTAGACCATGGTCTAGTCATAATTTCCTGATAATTGTCAAACTTTTCAATTTCTTTCTTTTTTCTTTTGCGCTTTTTTGGTGTTTTAGATATTATCGAGTTGCTAAATGCCGTGGTTCGTGTAGCTGGTGATTCTTCTTTTGTTTCTTCTTGTTGGTGTTGTGGTTTACTTTCAACAAAATTATTTAGTTGGTAGCCTCTTTTTTCTTCTTTGTTATTTTGAGGCGATTTACTGGCTATTAATTTTATTATTTCTTCTTTATAAATTTCGTAATTATCTTTAATGTTAATGTCTTTGAAACTCTGCTTAAAATTGTTTCCAATTTCATTTATAATATCTATTTCATTGTTTGGATTCTCTAAAGAGATATTTATTAAACTTTCTATTTCGTTTATAAACGATTCATTTGCGGAGTGAAACATTTTATTGAAATACACATCGGCTACATCAGTTATTAAGGATCTATTTGTGAATAAGGACGAAAAATAAGGGTTTGAAGTAATTCCAATCAGCTCAATATCATTCTCTTTATTACCTTCGTTTTCGTTTATTATTGGTTGTTGTTGTGATAGGATCTCATTCGATTCTTCCTCTTTTTCTTCTTCGTTGCTAAAACGACTTCGTAACAACTGCGCTATTTTCAAATCTAAATCGTTTCCTGATGTATTTACGTCTGTCATTGGTTTTTCATCAACTTGAGAACTTTGCAAAAAATCGTACTTATTGTTGTTATTCAGTTTAAATAAAACGCTTTGTTTCTGTTGTGTTTTATCTATAGAACTTATTACGTCTCTAAATTTTTGAAGGGCAAGTATAGCAAGGTCGTTTGTTTTGTTATCGTCCAATAAACATTTTAAATTTGGTTGTGTTTCTTGTGTGTCATTTGATCTAATTTGAATAGTCTTTATTTTGGTTTCGATGAAATATGATTTATAATGGTAGGCCGTAAATGATAGTCTGTTTGGCTTGTCGTTGTCGAGTCCTTTGGAATAAAGTTCTTCTTTTGAGACACTATTTGTATCATCTAAGCTTCTTGAGTAAGGATTAAACATTTTAATAAGCTTGGTGTGTCGTAAATCGAAAACGTTGAAGAGTATGTATTTAGTTTGATTATGAAAGTTATTATTGTCGACTTTAAATAGCAGCCAATGTTCCCCTGCGTCGTTAAGTAAGGTTGAAATTTCTATGTTTTTTAGCGACGGTGAACTCTCTTTTAAATGGGTGTATCTAATTTTATTATCTAGTATTCCAGGAATATTCATTGCATTGATAAATATGTGCATGTATATGATTGTAAGCAATGTGAACATTTTATGTACTGAATTTTTTGTTCTGTTTAAAATCATTTATATATATCCCACGCATATATAGTGCCCATCAAAGTTACATAATGCTTTTTAGTTCAGTTTCGATTTGTGTAGCTCTGGGAAAAGATAATCATAAAATCTTCATTTTAAATTTAAAATTTTTAAAACTTTATCATAAAATGATACAAAAAATAAGAAACTAGGAATCATAAAATGAAAATAAGTTCCCCGAACGTACATATAATCCTCATATTCTGGATCACAAGTGTTTTAGGCAGTGGACGTCCCGATACACACGATCTGTTATTTTTAGCAGACAAAAGATCATTCACCTTCGACTATAGTAACGAATTTTTGTCAGGAAACATCCAAGTATTAGTTGGGATAAAAGGGATATCATTATTGCAGCCTGAAAACCCTTACCAGGCACTTATAAATGAAAGCATTTTCAACGAAATTTCCTTTTCATTAACTCCAGGCTGTTCCGACAACGAAGCTAAAACAGAAACCTGTAGCCCAATGTTGTTGTCAACTACAAATGGATCACTTGTCTTAGTGCAGAGCACCAGGGAGGAGAGGTTAATGGAGACAGCACCAATTGAGTTCCTTCATGACGTAGTTGACGAAAAATCTGGCTTCAATATTAATAAAAGTGTATCGATTTTTAAAATATATTCAGATATATTTGGAGACAATTTGGGATCGAATTATATTGAGTTGAAATTAGAATTCAAAGGTGATAGACAAAGTATAAATGGATATCTTTCGTTCACATTGGAAACGTTATTTATAAATGGAAAAGAAGCTACAGAAGTCGCCCCCACACCTTCCTCTAAAAAAGGCATCAAAGAAACCGTTGGTTATTTATGGAATAAGATTAAGAGTATACCAGATTTAATGAATTACGATCTATATGAGAAACATTTACAAGTAGTCAAAGGATTTATGATTTCAGAAATTATTCAAAAAAAAGAAATAGAAAGTGTTTTAGAAGGTTATAATAAATTAGAAACCTTTCCTACATTTAATTATGTCATCCCTCAACAAAATAATGGACAGATGGAAGTTTTAGAGCCGCATTTTGTGCATATTAAAGAGTTTCAACGGTTAATATGTGCCTCTTTTAACATATTGAAATGTTCAAGCTTTGATCTTAATGCAGACACATTTGTTGACAGCACTGAAGAACTCCAACCCAACAATAAGGAAAGAAATAACTCCACAACTTCTAAAGATAAATCAAATACTGAAGATAATACTCCTTCTGGTACTCATTCGAATGAGAAAAATAATAGAAATATCAATAAATCAAGAACTAAACATAAAGACACTCCAGAAGAAATAAAAGGGACACTAGAATCAAAAAATAAAGATAAACAAACATCAACTTCTACTAAAACTAGTGAAAGTAATTTCGGCAAAAGAAAAAGGGATATTATAATATCCATTTCGGTTCTTTCGGGAGTATTGATAATAGGGCTAATTGTCTTATTAATTGCATTCTCAAAGAAAAATGACCGAGTGAGAGTATCAAACGGAACGCATGGAGGGATTAATTAACTATTTAAAATATAAATTAAATTAAAAGTATTTGTAAACTCATTTAAATATATTTATAACAATAACAGAAAAACAATTTTATTTCAAAATGATTTCCTTTAAAAGTATACAATAAATACGAAGAAACAATACTCCATTTTAATAAAAATATTGTAAAATAAGCGGCTTAATTATAATTATATTTATTTAACACACGAAGTTTTCAAATCATAAAACTCACCTCCTTCTCCATAATCGTCTTCTTTAACAAAATCTTTATTTCTTATCATCTTAGCTCCTCTAATTTTAATCTTTTCAATGATTTTCATAAAATCGCTCTTTTCCTTTCCTTCATTAAAACTTTTAATAACTTCTTCTGTTCCTTTCAAAAACTCTTCAAACTCTATCTTTTTAACACATTTAAAATTCACTATATTTGGCAGCCACACTTTAACCACAATTTCTTGGAAAAGTCCACTTTGGATACTTTCCATTAGTTCGTTTAATTTAATAATCCCTATTAAATTCAACAACCGTGAAAAGTACAAAAGAGCTACATTCACGATTGTATTACCATGGGTGTGTTTATTGGTTTTGTTGGCTTCTTTTTGAATAAAATCAACGACCGACTTTACTATGCTGATTGTAAAACTAAATGGATCATCTATTTTAGACACTATCAAAAGAGAAAGTGACAAAACTTCACTTAGTAAATGTATGTCTTCTAACCCACTCTTTATTAGCTTTTGTACACTTTCGCTCGCAATTAATACATTAAATTCAAGTCTTTCAGAAACTACTTTTAAAAGTCTTAGTTGTCCTTTTTGTGAAGCCCAATTGCTTGTGTAGTCTTTATAAATAAGGGATAAAGCTTCTGTGTTTTGCATTTTGAAAATTCGGTGTAAATGTGCTAAACATTGGATAATGGATGTGTAACCCGGGTCCAACTCTACTTTATTCGAAGTTAGAAAGTTAATGAAGGTATTACTGGCTTCTTCGAGAGAGGTATCTACGTGGTTATTCTGTAGTTTGTTTATCTGTGTGATTAAAATGCATAGAATTTCGCCCAAAATGCAAAAAACAGGTGTAGTAAGCACTGTATTATATTCTCTTACATCCTGCTCTGTTATATCTTTTAAAAACTGCACTATAGTTCGAAGTTGTCCTATTAAATACTGTGTTTTATTTTGACTAAGTGTTAAATTGTCTAAACTAAACAAGTTAGCTTTCAATAATGTTTCTATTACTTTATGACAGTCATTGCACAATAGCGGGAGAACTTTAAGACTTTCTAAGTTCAAGATGTTTAAGAAGTTAACTTCGCCCAGTAGGTTCTTTTGTTGCTCATTTACCAAATTAAGTGCAAGGAATCGCGGATATACCGCAGAAAAACAAATCATAAAAAGTAAGTGGTTGTTCAGAAAGGAGTAGAAATTGAAAATCAAAGCAAAGTTCTCTGCGTTAAATGTAATGTGGCTGCAATAACGAACGGCAATAAAAGCCGACAGAAATTGGCCTCTATTTTGCTTAGTTACTTCTAATATAAAGCTTCCTAGTGATAAGTAGATACTTGGTGTTTTGCTGATGATTTCAAGTGATATGTCTAATCGGTTTAACTTTGCAACTGTACTATCCTGCGAGCGATAAATGTCGTTTATTTGCTCCTTTATTTTTTCTGCGTTAAACTGGTTGTCTAGAAAACTGCTGTTTCTTATAATAGCAGAAGTTAGTTGGTACTCTGTCATCTTTAAAGCTCTGTCTAAACAAATAGATTCCAATTCTATTTTGTCGTTCGAAATGATGTTGTACAATGAATGATCTCCCGTGACATGGTCTAAATTATTGCTGCTGAAAAACGTGAATGTTTCGTTAAAGTCTTCTCTTTCTACGTCCATAAACTTAGAGAATATTTTGGAGAAAAAGTTGTCAGTGAATTGAACTTTGTATCGCGCAATAAAAAGTGTTAGATAAAGCAATGTTTTGTTGTTGATTTCCAAATCTGTAAGGACGTCTTTTAAAACTACTATTAATTCTACGTAATCGTTGTATTGTTCGATTAAATAACAAAATAATTGTGTTAACGGGTAAGGATCTCTGATTAGTATATCTCTTCCTGCTTTTTGAATAACGTGCTTTAAGAATTCAGGTTCTAAAGTATCTAATTTTATTTGGTTGGTAAGTCTATAAATACACTTAAATAACAATGAAATGCAAATTAACCAATAATTGTTATCTGGAAACATTTCTAGTAGTTGATTAAGGGTGCTTAAAAGAAGGTTTAAGTACTTCCCAGCGCTGACTATGGCTTCGTCTTCACAATCTTGACCTCCATTGTCTTCCAGGTAGTATGTGAATATTCCTTTCAAAATATACAAAGTATTTTGAATGTTTTGCAAGTCTTTTTCTGTAGCAGAAGAAGCGCTGAATGTTGAAAGCGAAGCTGTTGTGAGTTCCATAAGCATTGGCCAGTCATTTGGGTATAAGAACTCCGCAATACGAATTATTATGAGGTTTAAATTGTGTTTAATCTTTATGCATTCGTTGGTATTTGAGTTGAAGTTGTAGTAAGTTTGGAGATAAACGTCTTTCAGTTTAAACGTGGACTCCGCGGTGTTTAGGTCTTTCTGGTAAGGGTATAAATGCTCGTAAACGAAATTCTTTAGATATATGGATTGGAGAAGATTTGTAGAAGAAGGGGATTGGATGTTGGAACTCAAAATGGATAGAAGGGTCTCATCAAATACAGGATCTGTTGACAACTGTCTGATTTGGGTTTCAGCCTGGTTCCTTGTAACTGTATTGGGATTCAATAAGTTTCCGAAGAGTTGATTGATCTGTTCTTTCATTAAAATTTTAAAAATTGAACAATTTTATCTAAGCGATTTTTTAAGATTGATTAAGAATTGGGCGTGTTTATTACGAATCAAATTACATGTTAGTCTTCCGGAAACAACTAAAACTTTCTCTATTTTAATATCATTCACAAAGACACTAAAAACTGCCACAATCAATTGGGTCTGTATTTAATGTATTACATAACCTCTAACTTCTTTAGGCAAAATATTCTATTTAATAATTTATATTTTCGAATTTGGATTTGATGATCGTATTTCTCCTAATACTTTTATTAACAAGCTTATCTAATCAAGTTAGCAGTAAGTATCTATCATGTGGGCATAAGCAGGGATCTTTGACTATTGGAGAGCCTTTCAATCCACAATTGGATACATCAAGGAATGTTTGTCTCATAATCAAATCTGAAGACGGCGACGAACTAACATTAATACGCTTTTTTCCTTGGACAATCGATCAACAAGAGACCATGCATGTAGAAGGCTTCACTTTCACTCTCGCCAAGAAGTACAAGATAATGGCTCGAACAAACGCCACCGAATCTACAGAGATTGACTTCATAACAGACGACAAGTACTATCCCTTGATTCTAATCGTTCTGAATTCCACAAAAGGGCAAATCAACAGTATAAAACTCGCCAACTTTTCAAAGAGGATGGGGACATACAAAAAGACAGACGTGGCTCTTCCGAGCGGGTCAACAACAACGGCGGGGTTGGGAAAGTTTGATTTAAAATTAGTCATTGCATACCATGGAACAGATTCAAATGACAGGTTCTTTATTACAGGTTATAAAGTTGATTTAAACAATACAGCAACTGCAGAAACATTAAAGAAGAAATACGATGCAACTTTTAATGAAATTGTTTGATATAAATTAGAGAATTAAAATGGGGAAATAAATTGTAAATATTATAATGTTTATAAAGATTCATGTAAAATAGATCAAAATAAAATCTATTGATTTAAAAAATTTGTTATTTTGTTCATATTTTTTATTGTTTCAAACCATTGCCTTTTAATATGTTCCAATAAAACAATTTAATTCATATATGTTCAAAAGAATTTTATAAAATGCGTTCTAAAAACTCTGTTAATAAACCTAGATAAATTTATAATTGCATTAGGTTGGTTTAATCCTCAAAATATTCGCCATTGTTAAACCATCTAAAGTATTACAATGCAATTTATATATTTATTGATAATACAACATAAACCAACAATCATTTTATTTAAATATTTTGAGTTTATTTATAAATCTCTTTAAATTTCTTTAAAACTTCTTTTTTGTTGCATTTTTTTAATTCATTATTTTCCCATTCCATTACTTTAGCTATTGTATTTTTCTTTACAAATCCAACATAACTATTACCACCTACTATTTCTTCTTCTACGTTTGGATCTCTCACTAACGTTCCATTTATATCTTTCAATACAACCACTGAAAACAAACTATCTGAAACTGGTTTGTTTATTTGTTCGAATTCATCGTATGCAACCTTGTAATCTTTTAACGCTTTGTTTGGAGTCAGCTTTATTTTCATTACGGGGAATTTTAACCATGAAATTAATTCTTTGACTGAATTGCTTAACGCTGCGACTAAATTCCCTTCATACGTTAACAATGTAAAGTTTAAAGAAAGTTTCCATGCTAAGCCACCGGCTTTAGTAAGGTATTTTGTAAGCTCTTTTGTACTTTCTAGTTCTTCTTTGAATATATTTTCTAGTTCAATATTTGAAGTAGTTGTGACTAAAGAGCTTATGATTGGAGTCATTATAGAGGCGTTACATGTTGTTATTTTTATGTCGAAGAAATGTGGGCTTGTTTTTTCAAGGAAAATGAGCTTTGGTGTGCAGATACAATGTATAGAAGTTTGTCCCAAACAATAAACAAATGAAATGTTCTGGTCAGTGCTTGAAAATTGAAGAATCTTTGATTCTCTCGTCTGTAGCAATTCCCTACCGTCTATCCTGGTTTTAGATTGAATCGTTGTCGTAATTGAAGATGTCTCGCCAATACTCAAGAAATTTTGAGGTACTAAGCAATCTGGTGAATGAGTAAATGTCATATTTAGTTTTGAAAAGTTAAATTTTGTAAAAAAGAAACATTTCAAATCCAGTTAATCTTTTATTAGTAGTGATCAGATTTATGATGAATACTTGCCGTAAAGAGCTCGATAAATATCAGTGTTGTACTTTCAACCAATATTATTGTAGTACCAATTATTAACAATCTATTGGATTAAGAATATTAGATAATAATAATACTATATTAATATTTTATATTTGCAAGTTATTATTACTATGTTATCATTATATAAATTATGTTCAAGTTAAATGGAGTATATATAACGAATTTATTGAACTGAAATTATAAATAATATGGTTAAATTACAAAAACGAGTGTAACAACTCTGACGTACACGAATAACTTTTTAAGAAATAATATTATATGTTTATATGTGTTGATTTAGTATCAAAGAATTGTTTGTTGTGTATTCAGACGTGTTATGTGTTATTTCATTAGATTTTTTTACACCGTTTGTTTGAAAGTTTTGAATATATATATGATTATATATGGACTGTTTAGTGAGTATGTTCTATATTTAATGTATACGATCCTTACACAATTTAAAAACGTCTATTTTTGTTTCAAAATTTTAACTTTCATAAATGAAAACTCCCGATATATCTTCACCCAAAGAAGTTGTGGCTACAATTCCCCCTTCAACTTCGGAAAATGATAACAAAAAAGACTATCCGCCAAGGTCCGGCACTACCCAAGCCTTACAACAAGAAAACAACCCAATAGCACTTACAGATCCTTATTCTAGGAATAAACGGGGCAGGGTGTACTTATGTAGCGAAGCGAACTCTAACAACATTGATTTAAAGCTAACGAGTTGCCCATTGCGTAGCTTGTGCCCCAAATGCCCCGAATTAGAAAAGAAGAAGAAAAATCTAAAGAAACAAATAAGACAGGCCAAACATGCGAAAAAGGAAACTAAGCTACAGAATGGAGCAATGGTTATAAACAAACAACAGGATCTATACACTCCGACAGAGTGTAAAACACAGTATTTTTTCAGCAAAGAAAAACTTGAGGAATTTCTATTTGCCAACTTACGAAGTTATACACAAACACTTCTACTTTCACATAACACAAGAGGTGCTTCTGACTCAAAGGTTAAACATTATCGCTGCTCGTTCTCATCTGAACCACCATGTCCTGCTTTTTTGAAGTCATCACAAATGAGCAACAATTACTTTAAAGTGACTTGTAATTTTAATCATAATCATGACGTTTGCCAGGAGGAACTAAGCTTACCAACACATTTGATTAACAAGATTAAGAGCGATATTCAATTGGGAATTCCTTTGATTCGAATTTGGAAGAATATGCTGGATAATAATGAAATACGCAATTTCTTAAATAAATCAATGATTTCTAAGAATTGGTTACACGTTTTAAAGAATCGAATTCTCAATTTAAAGGTTGATAAAAATTGTACTGAATTAGAGGATTTCTTGAGTTATGCAAATGACTTAGTTGAAAATAAAAAATGTATAGAAGTTTATAGATGTAACTTAATTTCAAATGAGAGCATGAAACTGGGATCCGAAGTTACTTTTGTTTATGCATTGACATCGGATTTTATGATCGCAAATTTCAAAGAGTTCTCTGTAAAGATCATTCATTGTGATTCTACTTATTCAACAAACAGGTACAGATTTATTCTCACTACATTATTTGTTATTAATGATGTTAATACAGCGATACCTTTTCTTCACATAATATCTAATAAAGAAAATGAGGTTGTGTTTACAGAGGTGTTCGAACGATTTAGGCGGTTAGTTCCAGACTACAAAGAACCCATGTATTTCATGTCCGACCTATTTCCTGGATTTTATAATGCCTGGAGTGGCGTATTTGGAAATAAAACGCAGTATATATACTGTTATTTCCATTTCAAAAAAGCTGTTATAAAGAAATTAAATGAACTAATCAAGAACAAACAATGTAAAGAAAAAATAATAAATATGTTTTGTTATTTTGAACAAATACCAACAAAGATTGAATTTAACAAGTTTTTGCAGATATTTTTAGATGAAATAAAAAGGATAAATCAAAATTTTTACGATTATTTTAAGAAGAAATACGTTAAGACGACAGACAGGTGGGCAATTTATATGAGAATTTATAGCGATTCTAATACAAACAACTTTGCAGAGTCTTTTTTCTGCGTTTTTAAAAGAAATTATTTAAAATGGAATGTAAAAAGTAATCTAAAACAACTCACTGCCGAATTATTGAACTGTATACACTTTATGCAAATCGAAATTAAAAAGAGGAAAGAAAAAAAATATTTTACAAATTATAGATTTAAAAAAAATGAGATAAATCATAAAAAAATGATGAAATTAGATGTTCAAAAGTTAGAAATTAGCGACAATGGAGATTACAAATATGGAAAATTTGACATCAAAATACGCAGCAAAGAATGTCCATTTAGATGTTACAATATATGCTCCAGTTGTTGCATATGTATACATAATATGACATGTACTTGTAGGCGAAGCATGTATAAAAAGGAAGTATGTGCCCATGCCCATTTGATAGCTTCAAATACTGCGAATTTACAATTTAATGGCAACAAATCACGAATATTAGCAGAGGAAATCCTAACGAAATGTAACAAAGATTTAGAAACAATAAACAGGGAATATGAAACTAAAGGAAATGATTACTCCGAGCCTCAAGATAATGATTACAAAGCTGAAATTTTACAAATAACCGAAGATATTAAAACTAAAATAAATCAAGTTTCGAGCGAACATTTAATAGATTACTACAAGATATGTCGGAAATGGAAGAATGAATTATATAAATTGTTTGCCGAGGAAGAATTTTGTAAACATGTTGATCGTACTAAAACAAGGATATCTATACCACAAAGAAGCATGAAAAAAGAATTTATTACTGGCGAACTGAAACCAGAAAAAAGGGATTTGAGAACATATATGCCCAAAAAACGTGGAAAAAAACAGAAAACAAAAATTTTACATGTTGCCATAAATGTTTTTTAAATTGTGATGATAATGGACTCGAAGGAATCGATTGGGTAGTTTGTTCAACTTGTAAAGCCCGATTTCATTTAATATGCGCATCAAACGAATATGAAAGCTCGGGGGACTTGTCGAATTGTTTTATGTGCCGCAACAATAATAAATAAATCGTTTAATATTTAATAATTGATTCACACATTTTAATAGAAGTAAATTAGATTCATTTATACATGTTGTAAATATAAATTTGTATAAATTCAAGTAAGTATAAATTGAATTGGTTAATTAATTATCATAATTGTTGCTCATTTGTGATGACTTCAAAAAAGCAGGACATGGTGGTTCAGATGAGAACGAGCAGCGATAATGTTTAACCTTTGAGTCAGAAGCACCTCTTGTGTTATGTGAAAGTAGAAGTGTTTGTGTATAACTTCGTAAGTTGGCAAATAGAAATTCCTCAAGTTTTTCTTTGCTGAAAAAATACTGTGTTTTACACTCTGTCGGAGTGTATAGATCCTGTTGTTTGTTTATAACCATTGCCCCATTCTGTAGCTTAGTTTCCTTTTTCGCATGTTTGGCCTGTCTTATTTGTTTCTTTAGATTTTTCTTCTTCTTTTCTAATTCGGGGCATTTGGGGCACAAGCTATTCCAAGCCGTTCTTCCCGTACACATGCAAACTTAAAATAACTTAAAAGTAGTTTAAGTGAGATACAAAACAAATATAAATTAAAATAACAGAAGATTTTATAATCCATATCCAATATATCACTTGAACTGTTGTAAAGCTAGCATAACCCCATGGCGATACAGAGTGTGGATTTTTTTGGGCAGGAAAATTTGGGCTCTAAATTTCCAGCCCAAACTATTTTTATTTTGAAAAAATTTGTAAAATTTATATTCAAACGTGAAAATATATTGTATAAATTTTTATTTTTAATATTTACAATGATTTTCGTATATAAATAGGAATTTCACACACAATGATAACTTACTATATGCTATTTTCAACATTATGACAATTAAATCTTTCATAA
>JASNJN010000076.1:0-35440 GCA_030180075.1 Mikrocytos mackini | reverse complement strand
CTTTTTTCCAAATTTGACAAAATTGTCAAATATAAACCCCTAAAATTTACACCTGTGTCATGACACATTTTGAAATTTGAAACACCCCTAAAATTTCCAAATTTGAAAATTGTGTCAAATTCCCGTTTTTGACAAAATTGTCACGGTGTGTCATGACAATTTTGTCAATGTGTCAACTGTGTCAATTTTGTACCATCACTAGTATTTAATATCTCCGAATTCACTATAATTATTAGCACCATGTGCCAACGCCTCTTTATATTAATCTAAAACAACTTTAAACGCAAAATATGAAAGTTTTTCTTTCAAAAGTCCATTGGAGATTTATTTTTCAATCTCATTAATTGCGTTCTTCAGTCAATTCCTTTCTTTTTGTTATACTTCTTTTATAGGTCACGAAATCTCCTATTTCCATCAAAAATTTCCCTAGGTTGTTTTTAAGTTTAATAAATTTCTTGAGTGAAGAGAAGTACGCCTCTGCATTGTTGGTAGTATGGATATTCAATGCAAGATTGCCTGTCTTAAAATAATCGATGAATTCCTCCTTTATATTATCCCAATTACGCATATAATAATCTTTAACTGTGTCTGAAACACTGTTTCGCAAGGTTATGTAGTCAAGATCATCATCAACAAATATTATTTTTTTGAGAACCTCAATGATATAATCATATTCTTGCTTATTCAATCCAAAATGTGTTCTCTAAATATAAGTTTTAAATAATTTTATCACGTGAAAGCGACAAAGATTTCGTGCTGAGCCTGGAAAATATTCAAGAAGAACTTTTCGTTCTGAGAAATCTTTATCGGTTATATAATACTTATTTACCGATATGTTGTTGTTTGAAAAGAAAATCTTGAATATTCTGGACAAAAGATTGTAAATCTCATTTGCAACTAAGAACCATGCAAAAAGTGTTGTTTTTCTATTTCCATCGAGTCCAACCATGATAAAGAATGACCATGACTTATCAATAGTTTTGAACGTGCTGTCCATAATAAGATATTGTCCAAATTTTTCCCAATTTTTTTTCATGATTGAGTCTTGGTATAATATTCCCTCGAGAGTACCTTTTGGAGTATTCAATAATGAAACATAGCCTGATTCCTTAAGATATTCTATCGCTATATCGAAATCTTCTTTTAATTTATACTGGTTTATTTTGTTTCTTATATCCTTTGGAGTGAATGGATAATTGTGCTTTTTTATCAAAGTGAAGGTCAGTTTGGAAATTTTAGCCCCGCAATCATAAATTTCACCAAATTTTTTATTTCTTCTTCTGTTAAGTCGGGTTTAAGAGGTGTCTTCTTACACGATTCAGAATGAGTTAAGTTAACCTTTGTAAAGTACAATGAATATGTTTTACTGCAGTACTTAATCAGGAATGTGGACGCACAGCTATCTATCATCAATTTACTCATGTTCTTGCAATGCAGCTCCCGTTTATAGTATTTTAGAACTGACACATGTCTCTTTGCGTATTTAGAACCATTTGAACGGTTTAAATAAGTTTGTAGAAATTCAGAGCTTCCAACATTGTACTGATACTTTTCAATTGTCGAGTACTCATTCAGAAATTCTTCCAAAGATCTATAAGAGTCAAATCGAGCCATTTGGAATATCTTCATAACATTATGTCTTCTTTCTTCACAATCGACTGTGTGCTTTATACACATATTTTAGTTGTTGAATGGATGATAGTGGTGGTGTGTTTTCCGTATTGTTGCTGTTCATGGTGTTTTTTGTTTTCAAATTTTAAAATTTCAAAAAAAAATTTTTTAACAATACAATCGTTACTTATATGTCCTTTAATACGACCTAAACTAAAAGGTTGTTCTATTATCTTTTTATATCTAAAAATTATCCATTAAACCCATTTCCGTTCAAAATGTATACAAAATAACAATACTCCATAAATACGGCTCGTATAAACAGGCGAGAATATTAAAAGCTTTATTATGATTACAAGAACCCAGTTAATGATTTTATAATGATATAAATAGGGCGTTAAAATCTTAATTTGGGGTGAGTTTAGCCATAACCGAAAATAGTCTGTATAATAGCTTTTAAATGATTTTGCATTTGTGGTATGCACACCATATTCTTGAATAACAAGAATATAATCCACAGAGAGTTATTATTGATGCGGGATTGAGATACAAGAATATAATAATTATATAAATAAGTTTTAAATTTCATTACAAAAATTACAATGTTTATAAATTCAACAAGAAGAACCGATAAGGCCTCAAACCCATTTAGACGCTCACTATTTGAGCACTTTGTATGTACAGAAACATTTACCGACGTCACCACAGCACAGTGCTGTATGGATATGAAAAACCATAGGATATTGAAAAGGTAGATTAATCAATAAATAATATATTTACAGACAAAATGAAAAAGAAGGAAAGATACAACATATACAGTTGGTAGCCCCAAAGGCTCTGGAGCCCTTAAAAGGGATTAAAATGGAGACCGAGAGACCTGCTGATAGGAAGAAGTCACTGGATGACCTGTATCAGAAAACAGTAGGTGCAAAGCAGAATAGTGGTATTGAAGCAACAAATACCAAGATGCAGTATGCTGAGGATAAAGTACAAGTATTTAGTTTAAAGAGACTAAGAACGGAAATTTCTAACCTGGGAACAAGAGTTTCAAAAATCGAAATCGAACACCGGCAAGCACTGAAGAGGTTACAGGAAATCCTCAACTGGGTAGTGGACCAGATAAAACGGATGTCAGGACAAGACATCTAGCCGAAGTGAAAGGCCCCAATAGAAGCGGTCAAATAAATAAATGTCTTATTAAGGACGATAAACTACTTTCCCTAGCTATAGATAATAAAAGTCCCCTCTCTAAGGTAGATGAGAGGGGCAAATCAAAGTCTAATACAATTAAACAGCCAACTAAAATCCCTAAAGCAAAGAAAGAAGTCAACGAGTCTGAAAATTTTAAAAAGAACAGAAAAATAAAAGAAAACAAAAAGAAGGAAGAACACTGCACAGACGAAGAGGAGTTTGACCAACTAATGGATGACATTGTTGAACCTAGAGTTGCCAATGAGAGCAACCGTAGGGAAAGCAATGCAGAAGGTAACAACAAGTGTACCACTGATAAAAACATAGATTGGTCAAAAGATAAGTGCCAAGATGAAAGAAATTCCAACAAGCAGGACACTGTTCTAAAAGATGATGTCGATATACAAAGAAGGGACACATATGGAGGCAGCAACAATGAAGATGGATCGGACTCAAGTGATTATTCATATGGTGAGGGCGAGGAAGAAAGTGAAGAAGGTGAATCCCAAGATACTGAGGATCTCAAATACCTTTGGGAACAAAAACGAGCCCTCGTAGCCCATGAGAAAAAACACCCGAATCCCGTAAGAGAAATGCCCAAGTCAAGGAAAATAATACCGAAACAAGAACAGAGAACCCTTAGGAAACTACTTGTTTTGAAAAAAGAAGAGATCTCATTAACAGAGCTGAGCGCCGCTTTCTACTTGACGTACTCTGGTGAGTTTCCTCACAGGAAACCGTACCACCGAGAACCGAAGAGTAGGGAAGAACTCAAGAGAGCTCTTAGTCAGCTGCATGCGTTTGTGGCCGGCAACCTAAGCCCCGAAAAGAACGCACAAATAGCCAAGCAGCATAGAGTCAGAGGGAGGCACGAAGAAAAGTTAAAGATCGCGAAACTCGGAAGTATCAACAGAATGTTGACGAAACAGGACAACCTAAAGAGGTGGAAGGCTAGCATCCAGAAACAAAACCAGGAACAGAGATGTTTGGTAAGTTTCCAGCAGCCAAAGCCGAATCCCTGAAATACGTCAAAATTCCCGAAAACCAATCACACCTTACATTTTGGAAGGGTATTTGGAAAGAGGATGACTACTATGACGAACGATCGATGGAGTTAGCGTTAGAGAACAGCGGATTACAGAGAATAAAAGGAACTGCTCACAACAAGCCCATTAAGCAAAAGGAGATCTACTACGCAATTCAAACGACTAGCCCAGGGAAAGCCCCGGGTCCGGACGGCGTCCATGGGTACCTAGTCAAGAAATTGCAAGGTACGTTGATTCCCATACTTGCGAGGCTGTACAATGAGCTGTGGAACGGGAAGGAGAAACCACCTATGTGGTTCACAGCTGGCAGGATTATTTTGTTTCATAAGAACAACGACGCAGTCGAGAACCCTACCAACTACCGACCCATCACAATGTTAAACACGCTTTACAAGGTCTACACCTCAGTCTTGCAGCGACGGATACTAGGGTCTGCCATGAACTCCCTTAACCGGGACTTCGACCAAATAGCGTCGTTCACAAAGAGACGAGGGTTCCTTGATGCTCATGTTATGAGCGAGAACATCGTACAGACCTTTAAGCATGTGTTTAACAGATCCTTGAACGTCTCGTTTATTGACTTCCGTAAAGCCTACGACTCAGTAGGTCACAAAGCGTTGACAGCAATACTGAGATATCTGTTCGGACACGGAAGTACGACTTCCCAACGTCTGCTGAATGCTCTAACCACACTCATGGGATCGTGGCATACATATGTAGTCAACCTAGGGAACAAACCAAAGAAGATCAATATCACAAAAGGGATTTTTCAAGGCGATAAGATGTCGCCGACCCTTTTCTGTCTAGCCCTCTTGCTCTTCAAGTCGAGGATACCCGGCCGACACGAGCCTGAGGATAGCGTCAACTGGAGCGCTAAGATATGCTACATGGACGATATAAAGATCTTCGGAGGTTCAATTGGCGCTCTCGAAAGAGAGGTAGGGAACATAAAAAGATTAGGTGAACTGTTAGGTCTAAGAATCAACGAGCAGAAGAGTGCTGTGATTACCGACGAACCGAGAGATCGCTTAGCGTTTACGCGACATCTGAGAAATTTTCCATTGATGTCCAACAAAGGTATGACACAATAAAAGTACCTAGGATTCAAACAAGTATGGGTTAACTCTAGGACCACGAAAGAAGATATGAAAAAGGAAGCACTAAGGAGAATAAGGAAGATATGCGGGTCAGGGCTGACCATAATGAATTGCGGGAAACAGCTGCAAGTGAGTGTATCTCCGCTTATAGGCTGGGTAGCGCAAACCATCACATGGACAGCAGCAGAACTCGACACCCTTAACCGATTTGTGAGGATTTGCCTCAAAAAGAACGGGGTCCTTCCCTGGAGGATCACGAACGGAAGGCTTTACACCAATCCAAAGCAAGGAGGTTTTGGGATTCCAAACTTCTTAGAGACTTACTACATATCCATCTGTGGCACAATTCGGTATATGGAATTCCAAAGGGAAAGCATAGGAGGAGAAGGCGTCGAGGTATTGGACGCAGTAAAATCCCCTGTTGTTATGGCCCACAATCAAGAAGACATCAGAAGGATAATAATAGAACTCTCTCCTGGGAACCCGAAACTTATACTCGGAAGACTCAAAGACAGCAGGAGAAGATTCCAATTTGATGGAAAAGAAGACTGGTCGTCTGAGACAGAAAGCGAAGAGAAGAAACTCATAAAGCAGGCATTCCAGAAATCCTACTTGGACAAATAGAATGCTGCGAAGTTGCACTCCGGCTTTAACCGGGCGAGGAAAGAAGCAGCGCAATGTTGCTCGTACAGCCACATATGGTTGAAAAAACCCGGTCTGTCCAGAGGAGACGTCAAGAACATTCTGCTCCTTCAAGATGGAATAGGAAAACATAAGAGTTGACCGAAAACAACCGGAGTACTAGACTCTTGCAGTTGCAGACGATGCAATGCTGCCCCAGAGACGGTCGGCCACACACTAGGAGGATGTAACGCAATACCGTTCTCACTCCTTAAAGGAAGGCACGACTCTGTGGTACTCATGATTGCCAACGAGGTAATCGGAACACGAAAACTCGGACAGAAGCTATCACTAAGCGACACGGGCAAGCGGAGTTCAAGAAGTAGCGAGAAGTTCGACATTGTCTTGGACCAACGGGTAGCGATCTTTAAGGGAAAGGAGAGAACTACCCAGATGCCAGACATAATGTGCATTGACCACGACAAGCGAAGGATCACTGTCCTGGAAGTCGGGGTCTCTGCCGAAGATCTCATAGAACATAAAGAGATTGAGAAAAGTGAAAAATACAAGAGGCTTGGAGCCAGGCTCAAGGAACAGTATAAAGGGTATCAGGTGAAGACACTCGGGTTAGTAATAGGCCAATTGGGATTTATCTCGCAGCAGTCAATGAAATGTTTGAATACATTCAGAAGACTAATAATACCTAAGAAGGTGATGCATACATCGTATCAAAAGGGAATACACATAGCAAAATTAATTAGGGTCAATCTCAAGGGGTCTCTAAACATTTATCAGTGGTTCGTATCAGGTAAACCCACCCCGCCATGGGAGAAAAGGGGATTACCATCGCTGGAATACGTGAGAAGCCTCAATCAGGGAGGGAAGAAAACGAACTTCTTCAAAATAATGGGGAATAAGGAGTGGCAGGCATATCGTCGAACGGAAGTAAGAGTGTAAAGAAAGGATGGGTAGCAGGTTAGGGAAGTGGTAGCAGGTTGTAGCAAGTTGTAGAGGGAGTGTGGCTGGTGCGGTCAAAGAGTAAGAAATAGGAGTGTCCCGGTGGCAGCCGGGTGGGATAGTGGTCTCGGTAAAGACATGACTAAGTTTATGAGAAATATTCCGTTTTTAACAAAATTTTATATGCTGTTTATCTTAAGTTACAAAATATAGAACAATTCAAATTTAAGAAAATTTTGGATGGGTCAAAAAATTGTATAGCATATTTTGACACTTCAGGGACTATTTCACAACATTTACAGAATATTTTAGGGCATTTTTGGTTATGAAATATGAATTTTGGCAAAATGGAATATTTTGCACAACCCTAGTCATGATACAGGTGTAATTTACTATAACCAATACAGTCATCCCTGGGTATAAGAAAGTTTATATAAGAAAATGTGCTTATAGTCACCAAAAAAGCCCAAAAATGCCCAAAACACCCAAATTCAAAAAATTATTTTTAGAACGAGACCATAATTTGGTCCAAATTTTATATATTATAGCTTATAAACACCATATAACAGTTTTTATACAAAGATTTGTGGTTTCATCGGAATTAAAGTGGGGTGATTATAAAAAATATTTTTATAATAACATTTTGATATTTTGACAATTTATCCCAAATTTATGTTTAAAATATCGTCTAGGGTTTAAAATTACCCGTACCCGGGTACCCGATATCCGGGTAATAGACGATTTTGCTACCCGAAAATATTCGGGTAATTACCCGGGTAATGGTTGAAACTTAGGGATACATGGAACATGGATTGTGATGAATATAATACTAATATGCAACAATGTTTACTAAATAAGTAAATTGGCCCCTGTAGTTTATTTGAAAGCCATAAACATTTTTAATTCTATAAAATACTGATTTGGAAACATTTACGTAACTCAGGGAATTCGCACCTTCTAATAACAAATCACAACTTGCAAAGGACGCGAATATAAAAGATGGTAACCTGTAAATACAGATCTCCGTCATACCGAAAAGAAGAATAAATCTAATCAACCATTACAACCATTGCATATTAGTTTATATTAAAAGACTGTTCTATGTAAAATGGTTATTCGTTAAATACTATTAAAATGTCTTCCCATTTTGGTTGGCAGTAATTGGACTCCATACATTTCTTGTCTGTTAAAATCATCCTGAGTCTTATTGATAAAGATAGAAGACACGACTAACTGGCAAAATAGAGATATTGAAAGAATGGAGATATACCTATAAGCATAACATAGTGAGGATGCTCATCAAATATTCAATGTGAATGTTGAAAGAAACGATTGAATATAAATTATTTACATGGCTGATTATAAATTAATAAATGTGGTAGGGTGAAATGAAAGTAATTTAGTAAAATAAAGGTTATACTTAGATTAACGGCCACACATGTTCATAAAGAGCTTCCATCATAGAATAAAATAATCGACAAAGATAATA
The DNA here is from genome assembly GCA_030180075.1 of Mikrocytos mackini. NCBI lineage: Eukaryota > Endomyxa > Ascetosporea > Mikrocytida > Mikrocytiidae > Mikrocytos > Mikrocytos mackini. The sequence goes on along the minus strand of JASNJN010000076.1, from coordinate 27,428 downwards.
ACAGGATGAAAATAACAAGTTCTGTCTATACAAGGTGGATGCATGTGATTAAAAGAAGTAAATTGTACAATACATATTAGCAAACAGGTGCTGATGTTACAGATGTATTCTTGATGGAAGTTGAAATGACGACAATATTTCGTGATAAGTGTAAACTACGTTGAATTTGCTACAAAATCGAATGGGACGTTGCAATAATTCTTTGATGGGGAAAATAGGGTCGTAGTTGGCGATGAAGTTGTAATAGAGAGTTAAGAAGATGGAGTTTATTAGCAAATTAGTAAACAAATTACAAATAAATAATCAAATAATAAATAATATTCAAGAACTTATATTCATTTAAACTTAACTATTAGATTGTAAATAATAAAAAGATGGCCCCGAAATATGTTGTTTTTAGCTATTTTCAAACAAAATTATCATCCAAGATTTGAAGGTTGTGGTTATATCTAGACATTCAAAATCTTGATCTTGATCGAGATGAATATAGAAGGCATTCAAGATTTTTTGATTAAAAATAAAATGGGAAATTACGTTGAAATAGTCCTTTAAAAACCATAATTATTTTTGGGAAATTCAAACCCTTTCAAATTACATCCATTATGTATTCAGAAAGAAGTTTCCGCATTTATTATCTATAACTTGGAAAGTTTTATGGAAATATTTTATCAAAACTTTTTGCTTTTTTATACGATGTTGTTTAAATTTTAATGGGTCATTTCGGGGTTCATAGACGACAATACAGCATTTGTATATCCTTTTGTAAATACTTTTTTAAATTTTCACCCATTTGTGTGGGATTTGCCAAATTCGAACGAAAATGTCTGGAATGATATAGAATGCTCGGTTATCGTCCAAAATACACAAATGGTCTATTAAAGTCTAAGATAATGTCTTATAAAAATTCAAAAGTTTAGTTTAAATACTGCTCTCAAATTTATAGGAATATCGCTGTATTTTTTGAAAATTTTATGATCCTGGCCATTGCCAAATTTAAACGAAATGATCTGTGAAAACGTAGAAATCATGAAAAATATTTGAAAATCGATATATCATGTCGATTATACATTTCGAGATATCAATCAAATCCATTTTGATAAAATTTCAATGCAAACACACAATGTGAAAGATTTTTGTGAATCGGGAAATCTATTTGTGCAAACTTTGCAAAATTTTATTAAAATCCATTAAACTAAAAAATATATTTTATAATTTATTTTTAAAAGAAAAATTATAACAAACCCGTACCCGAAACCCGGGTTTTCCATTTGTTATTACCCGAAAATTATCAAACCCTAGACGCCGCGCACCGGTTCGAAGACCTTTCGGTTAAGCCAAAGGTTGTAAAACCGGAGAACGGGCGCACTTTGTTTGAAAACAGGACACGCCTGTACGCAAAGTACGGAGAAAATACGGGAGATGGAGCGGGATGTCTGAAGACATGTGCAAAAGTACGATTACTTCAGATATGCACCCCATGATTTCGAGCTGTTGACTACACTCAAGCTGAGTGAGGCAATAGCCCGAACCATTGAGAAAGCTATTGAATTCACTGGCGGTTTAAGCACATACGAAGCCAGCCAAGTGTTATTCGGGCTTGATTGGCCCGTCTCACAGATATCAAGACCAGAATGGACGGTGGACTTGATTACCCAAGGATTCCCACCCATTCTGGTTGCCATAGTATTCACATGTCTAGCTGAAAAGCTGGACCTGCTGGGAACAATTGGCAGATGGTATGACTGCTTTATTCATGACAAAACGTCATGTCTAAGAGCAGGGGTCTTTAAACAACCCAAGCACTGGTGGTTCAATCTCGCCAATGACCTTAGAGAACTTATGTTCAGGGTACATGAGGAGATTGACCAACAGACTAGGTATAACTTCATGCAAAAAGCATGGGTTATCGTCAACCAAGAGAGACTGTCCTTAAAAGTGATACTCTCTGAGGAAGAACCAGTCACCCACAAAAAAGTCATCAAAGAGAGGCAGATTCCTAAAAAGAAGGACGAGTCAATCATCAAAAACCCAGGTTCTTCAAAAATGATTTGGTCACTTTTGTGAAGGGAAAGAAAGGGGAAAAGCCCCAGAAACCCCTCACAAAAGCCAAAAAGCCCATGTTGAAGGGAAATCTCAAGAACATTGCAGACGAGATTGCCATTGTTAAGCAACTCTTTGACGATTTTGTCAGAAACATGTCGAATAAGCAAGAACGGACCAGGGGTCCGAAACGTCCCCGCAAAAAGAGGTAGGCCCAGTCTGGAGAGAGCAGTGCCGAAGGAAGTCGAGAGGGCGATTGACAAGGAAAAGACATAAATAATTCTAATAATAAACATTCACCAAGATGAAATTTTTAAATTTTCAAAAAAATCCCAACATTCCTCCTGGTTTAGTAACGCACATTATGACTGCGGAAAGATCAGGGCGGATTGTTGGGTCGGAGAAACCTCCGAATTATGGCTGCCATAGTAAAATACTGTGCAGGGGTCAATTTCCAACGTTCCCACGTAGGCAACAATTAGCTGAAGGGAACAAGGAATAAAAGGCCCGAAACCACCATATATGAGTGGCATGCCAAAACCGTCCTGTCTCGGGTAACACAACTAATGCTATATACAGAGCAGGGTAAACGGTACTGTCATGGTCGTTAACCTGAGTTAGGTATCCATATGGGTAGATAGTGTTTGACCACGACGGAATAAGCGCAACAAACGCCCTCTTCCTAAAATAGTTATGTTTTATAAAAAATAAATAAAAATAACATCCTGGTTTAATGTATAAGTCGGTACATATAACAATGCTATGTTTACATTGGTATATGTGGAGTACAAATGTAGTTGCCTCAAAAAGTGTGTAATTGCCTCATTTTAGAAGTTCTGCCTCATTTGTGCTGTGGCCTCAAAATAAAAAAATTTTTAATTGACTACAAGGGTTAAAATTATGAAAATAATACTTGTTGGAATGTAGTAGAGTTTAAATCGGTATGTCTTTAAATATTTACTTGTTCTATAAGTCCGGTTAATCTATAAAACCTCATTATTTTTGGGTGATGAACCGATTTTTTCAAAATTGTGAAATAGGACTTCTAATTTGTTTTAAACATTGTATTCAGTAATCTGAACGATATTTGTTTGAGAAACTTGTCTATGAAAACTCCGATTTTGATATTTATTCTTCGTTACATGTAAAAATTGAATTTCGGAAAATGTTTATTACACAACACATAAATTTATTTTAACTTACTTTGAAAATGTTTATGGCTAATGGCGGGATAGATATAGATAATATATAAAAGAAATAAAATTTTAAAGATGTTGGGGGTATCCTTAACTCGTATGAGGCACACACAAGATTTTGAGGCATATACACATTTTTGAGGCAATTTACACACTTTTGAGGCAATTACACACTTTTTGAGGCAAATTCAATTGTAGCCGTATATGTGCCGCCCCAGTTAACAAACTCATTGATAAAGGTAAAATATGCCTGACCATTTTCAAAAATGTTTTGTAAGACCAGTAAAATTTATTTGGCAAACGTAAAATGTTTTTGAAAGTGTTTATGAGTAATACAAAAGGTTAAGCAAATAGCGGTGCCTGTAGTTTTGAAAAATGGAAAATTCTGTTTTCAAAATTTTAAATTTTAAAACGACACTTGGTTGAAAAATTCAACACAGGGCGTTTTATACCAATTCAATCCTTCCAGCTACCCATAATGTGGAATAACAATAGCGAACGGGACAAACAATGGAGAAAATTCTTTAAAGAACAGAAATGTAAAAGAAACACACTACCACCTCTACACTGCCATCAAACACACATAAATTATTAGACTTCTACAATTTCGGCTCTTGGGGTCGTACTTTCAGGACTGTTTGGCGGGGAAGCAATTACTTGATATTCCAGACTACCTTGATAGCCGTAAACACACTTCGAAATTGGCATATAGGAAGTGGAATTACAGAGTAGATAAATAAGAGAATTCCGAATAATAGAAAGGAAGTAGGAAGAAAATAGAAGATGCTCAAAAGGATATGTGGACACTTTAATTAATTTTAATAAATAGCAATAAAATATATTGCAAATTAATTTAAAATTCAGAGAAAACTTTGTTTTTTAAATATTGCTTGGTATGTTTATATAAGTAACAAGTTTAGTACACATGATATCAATGTGGAAATATTTGCTAAAATATGAACAAATACCAGATTTCTAAATCAATGTTTATAAATAATAAATTTTAGTTTATAGATTATGCAAGTACAATTTTCATTACGAAATTGTTGAAAATAAATTAATTCCTAAACCAAACGGGCATATTTTAATATGGGTGCAAACATATAACACAGGTTTGTCGTATTAATAATGCAATGAGTATTAGGGATTTTATTTTATTTTAACATTTATTTTGACAAACAGTCAAAAGTTATGCTTGAAAATGGTATGAATTCTTTAAATTATTTATAAAATAGTTTATAAGGTCCATTTAAACTGGGAAACTGGGTCAGGATGACAGCGTAGTATGAAGATAAAGGAAATCATCATATTAATTAATTATTTCTTTATCTTCTTTATTTAAAAAAAATTCACCAAGTTATTTGTTTTTCTTTGATAAATTTTATGATATAGCCAAATCTTGCTTTAAGTCCATGTTTATGGCAAAAGTCCCAGTCAAGTGTAACAGATGTCACGACAACTGTGTGAAAGACTTCGCGAAAAAGAGGGCGCGCGTACACTCAGTGAGAAGTCGGGAAAGAAACCCAATCCCACCCACTGAGATAGTACGAAATTACATATTTTAGAGGAAATCACTTTTGCAAACGAAAGGGTCTAAATCAGCTCAAAATGACATATGTTGATTTTTAGCTGTTCTTAATGCCGACCTTCTATCAACTTTTTGAATTTTTTCAAAAATAATCTTCATTTTGATTTTCGCCTCATTTTCAGTTCTAAATAACCGTCGCTTCTCAGAAATTTATGGAACCCGACCAAAATAAATTGAAAACCGAGACCAGCTTGCTGTTTATGAGCTTGAGATCTACATTTCAAGTAAATATACATGTTTACTTATTATATATTAAAAAAGTGATTTCCTCTAAAATATGCCATGTGTATTTGACTGAGAGAAATTTTAAATTTTAAATTTTGAACATTTTATTAGTGATTTTTGGTTTAGTAAAGATATAATATGAAATATTAAGCAATGGTTTAGAAATGTGATGTCTTTGTTTTCAAGCTGTATTTTATATTTTTTGCATACTTATCTATGGAAGACAAATTTCTTGGAAAGATACAAATTTTTAAAATATTTCAAACTCTATCACGAATGGACACTTCTATCCAGATAAACAAAGAAATCACCGACTTTCTCACGGGATTATTTCACAAGAACGGCTCCCAGTATACTAAACGAAGAAATCTGGAAAAAAGTTACCCCCGAAAAAGACATGACATTGAACATGTTTTGATTGTATTATTAGCCAATATATGCATACGATTTATCTAGCGCTAATTTAAATGATATATTGTTTTTGATTTGCTTAATTTAGTTGATGTTTGAAATTTCTAAAAAATTCAGATTTTTCACACAAAACAGTGCAATATGGCCATTCTTATATTTTATTCAACAAGAACTAATTATTTCGAAAGTAAAAGTATTTATGTGATAAATCAGCGATAGACACAGAATTAGGCTTGTTTTGATATAAAATTGGCCTAATTATGATGTATAAAAACGTAAAATACGAGGTAACTTTTTCCAGATTTCTTCGTTTAGTCTCCCAGTATACGTGCAAACTTTGCTCGCGTGTTATAAATCTTCAAAACTCTCATTGGAATAATCTTGAACGCCATCTATCGACCTCACACGAAATTAAACTGGAAGCAGACAGGCCAGCCAGGAAAAGAGTAAAGACGATTAAAAGCGCAGATGTTAAAAATATAGACCAGTGTCTGTCGTTGATAATAAAAGCAAACTTCCTATGGCTTTTTTTGACAATGCAAATTTTAAAGACTTCCTTGTTGAATGGAACACAAACAAAAACAGCCCTTCCGCGTACATTATTTCAAATAGGCTTACTGATCTTGATGGAAAACTTAAAGCTTATTTACTGTCCCTAATCTCCGAATGCGACTTCATTTCTTTGTTCATAGACATATGGACTTATTCTAAGTATATTTGCTTCGGAACATTCGCCAACATTACAGTAAAAAGTGAAAGATATTATGTACTTCTTGATATTAAGCAAACTCCTTCACAAAATGCGATAACTATTACCGCGTACATAAATTCTCTTATAAGAAAGTTCAATATACAACGCGATACAATAACAACTATAGTTACTGATAATTGCCGAGCCATGGTACGGGCAGTTATAGATTTGGAAGATGAAGTTGGAGACGATTTGAATAACATAAATGAATTTTTATTCAATGGGGAAAATACAAATGTTTTGATAGATATGTTAGGGTTTGAATTAAATAATGATTATGATGACTTTAATTTGGAATTCAAACGTATTTATTACTATTTTCAAAAAGGAGCGTTTCTACACATGGGATGTTTTATACATAAATTACAATTATGTATTAAGAATTCTATTAACAACTCTGAAACATTGAAAACAACAATGTCATTAATCTTTAAGAATTCGAAGATACTAATGAGAAATGACTTCAGCTTTTTAAGTAGAAGAATTAAGCTTATGCCAAAAATTCGATGGAATTATTTATTCCATAATTTTAAAACAATATTAAACGTAAATAATGAAATTCTCAATGCACCCCCAAGAAGTTTAACTTTATTAGACACTGACTTTTTAGAATTACTAAGAGACTCGAGGTTTTTAAAACAAATGACTCTGGTGTTGGAAAAAATAAACGAAATATCACTGACTTTACAAGGAAAATCTTCTACAATTTGTCAATTTATATCGTGGATAGATGAATTTCGTGACAAGATTCAACGATTAAACAATCTCGGGTCGACTGAACCTAAAACGAAATTATTTATAACTGGATTAATTCAACATTTAGAAGCATCCTTTTCATTCCTTTTCACTGAGCATTCAGACTTAACTTTGCTAGTTCGATACATTCACAAAGACCTCTATATGAATCTGACACAAAATCAAAAAGTTAAAATCAGAGAGATAATTGCAACAAAACTCTTTCCCGATAGAGCGTCTACAATTGAAGATAACATTGAATCCCAACCAAACGAAATAACAGAACAAAATGAAGATATACACGAAGAATATGCCCCTGGGTCCGAAATTACCGAATTTGAAAATTGTATGAACAATTTAGAAGCACACAATGAAACTTTTGGAACAAATCCCATAGATACAAATACACCAACCAATAGTATACAAACTGAGATAGTTGATTATGAAGATCCAGAATGTGAACCTGAAAGGTAGTCTCAACATTTACCACTGGTTTTCAACCAAATTGGGAGATGCGCAACCCGGGAACCAAACGCCAAAGCGGCCAATGCCGGCAGCCTATAAGGGGCCCTTAGAAGCATTCATCCAGAGGAGAAGCAGAGTAGGGAAGAAGAATTTCCCCGCAGTCAAACGCTACGTCCACAACATAGGTAAAGCCTTTAACATCACCCCTGCAGCCCGCAAATAAGAGCTTTGGAGAGAACAAGGAGAAAGGACCCAAAGAGAGAGAGCGTTCAGGCAGCCAACCTTAGTGTCACGTACACTTAAAGACGGGTGCAGGGCTACTTGCCCATACACACCCTTAAAGAGCTGATCCTTCTGAGGTGAGGCCACCTCCGGTTTAGGAGGCAACTAACATTGTCTTTGACAAAATTATTAGGTGGCGTAAGTCCTATTTAAAAGAAATAAATAAGAAAACAAGAAAAGGGAAGTAGGAGGGGTCCTTTCTCCGAAGAAAGGGAACAGGAACCACCAACACGGTTGGAAGTAACAGTGCACAGATCTAATTAATTATGCCTGTATGCTGTTTAAAAATAATATTGATTATGAAGCAGTAGTGATTAATAGACTTAATAATAATGATTGTTGGAGATGTTATAGAGCAAAGTTTAAAAGATTGTTTAAGAGTTTATTACAAAAACGAGTGTAACAACTCTGACGTACACGAATAACTTTTTAAGAAATAATATTATATGTCTATATGTGTTGATTTAGTATCAAAGAATTGTTTGTTGTGTATTCAGACGTGTTATGTGTTATTTCATTAGATTTTTTTACACCGTTTGTTTGAAAGTTTTGAATATATATATGATTATATATGGACTGTTTAGTGAGTATGTTCTATATTTAATGTATACGATCCTTACACAATTTAAAAACGTCTATTTTTGTTTCAAAATTTTAACTTTCATAAATGAAAACTCCCGATATATCTTCACCCAAAGAAGTTGTGGCTACAATTCTCCCTTCAACTTCGGAAAATGATAACAAAAAAGACTATCCGCCAAGGTCCGGCACTACCCAAGCCTTACAACAAGAAAACAACTCAATAGCACTTACAGATCCTTATTCTAGGAATAAACGGGGCAGGGTGTACTTATGTAGCGAAGCGAACTCTAACAACATTGATTTAAAGCTAACGAGTTGCCCATTGCGTAGCTTGTGCCCCAAATGCCCCGAATTAGAAAAGAAGAAGAAAAATCTAAAGAAACAAATAAGACAGGCCAAACATGCGAAAAAGGAAACTAAGCTACAGAATGGAGCAATGGTTATAAACAAACAACAGGATCTATACACTCCGACAGAGTGTAAAACACAGTATTTTTTCAGCAAAGAAAAACTTGAGGAATTTCTATTTGCCAACTTACGAAGTTATACACAAACACTTCTACTTTCACATAACACAAGAGGTGCTTCTGACTCAAAGGTTAAACATTATCGCTGCTCGTTCTCATCTGAACCACCATGTCCTGCTTTTTTGAAGTCATCACAAATGAGCAACAATTACTTTAAAGTGACTTGTAATTTTAATCATAATCATGACGTTTGCCAGGAGGAACTTAGCTTACCAACACATTTGATTAACAAGATTAAGAGCGATATTCAATTGGGAATTCCTTTGATTCGAATTTGGAAGAATATGCTGGATAATAATGAAATACGCAATTTCTTAAATAAATCAATGATTTCTAAGAATTGGTTACACGTTTTAAAGAATCGAATTCTAAATTTAAAGGTTGATAAAAATTGTACTGAATTAGAGGATTTCTTGAGTTATGCAAATGACTTAGTTGAAAATAAAAACTGTATAGAAGTTTATAGATATAACTTAATTTCAAATGAGAGCATGAAACTGGGATCCGAAGTTACTTTTGTTTATGCATTGACATCGGATTTTATGATCGCAAATTTCATAGAGTTCTCTGTAAAGATCATTCATTGTTATTCTACTTATTCAACAAACAGGTACAGATTTATTCTCACTACATTATTTGTTATTTATGATGTTAATACAGCGATACCTTTTCTTCACATAATATCTAATAAAGAAAACGAGGTTGTGTTTACAGAGGTGTTCGAACGATTTAGGCGGTTAGTTCCAGACTACAAAGAACCCATGTATTTCATGTCCGACCTATTTCCTGGATTTTATAATGCCTGGAGTGGCGTGTTTGGAAATAAAACGCAGTATATATACTGTTATTTCCATTTCAAAAAAGCTGTTATAAAGAAATTAAATGAACTAATCAAGAACAAACAATGTAAAGAAAAAATAATAAATATGTTTTGTTATTTTGAACAAATACCAACAAAGATTGAATTTAACAAGTTTTTGCAGATATTTTTAGATGAAATAAAAAGGATAAATCAAAAATTTTACGATTATTTTAAGAAGAAATACGTTAAGACGACTGACAGGTGGGCAATTTATATGAGAATTTATAGCGATTCTAATACAAACAACTTTGCAGAGTCTTTTTTCTGCGTTTTTAAAAGAAATTATTTAAAATGGAATGTAAAAAGTAATCTAAAACACCTCACTGCCGAATTATTGAACTGTATACACTTTATGCAAATCGAAATTAAAAAGAGGAAAGAAAAAAAATATTTTACAAATTATAGATTTAAAAAAAATGAGATAAATCATAAAAAAATGATGAAATTAGATGTTCAAAAGTTAGAAATTAGCGACAATGGAGATTACAAATATGGAAAATTTGACATCAAAATACGCAGCAAAGAATGTCCATTTAGATGTTACAATATATGCTCCAGTTGTTGCATATGTATACATAATATGACATGTACTTGTAGGCGAAGCATGTATAAAAAGGAAGTATGTGCCCATGCCCATTTGATAGCTTCAAATACTGCGAATTTACAATTTAATGGCAACAAATCACGAATATTAGCAGAGGAAATCCTAACGAAATGTAACAAAGATTTAGAAACAATAAGCAGGGAATATGAAACTAAAGGAAATGATTACTCCGAGCCTCAAGATAATGATTACAAAGCTGAAATTTTACAAATAACCGAAGATATTAAAACTAAAATAAATCAAGTTTCGAGCGAACATTTAATAGATTACTACAAGATATGTCGGAAATGGAAGAATGAATTATATAAATTGTTTGCCGAGGAAGAATTTTGTAAACATGTTGATCGTACTAAAACAAGGATATCTATTCCACAAAGAAGCATGAAAAAAGAATTTATTACTGGCGAACTGAAACCAGAAAAAAGGGATTTGAGAACATATATGCCCAAAAAACGTGGAAAAAAAACAGAAAACAAAAATTTTACATGTTGCCATAAATGTTTTTAAATTGTGATGATAATGGACTCGAAGGAATCGATTGGGTAGTTTGTTCAACTTGTAAAGCCCGATTTCATTTAATATGCGCATCAAACGAATATGAAAGCTCGGGGGACTTGTCGAATTGTTTTATGTGCCGCAACAATAATAAATAAATCGTTTAATATTTAATAATTGATTCAAACATTTTAATAGAAGTAAATTAGATTCATTTATACATGTTGTAAATATAAATTGGTATAAATTCAAGTAAGTATAAATTGAATTGGTTAATTAATTATCATAATTGTTGCCCATTTGTGATGACTTCAAAAAAGCAGGACATGGTGGTTCAGATGAGAACGAGCAGCGATAATGTTTAACCTTTGAGTCAGAAGCACCTCTTGTGTTATGTGAAAGTAGAAGTGTTTGTGTATAACTTCGTAAGTTGGCAAATAGAAATTCCTCAAGTTTTTCTTTGCTGAAAAAATACTGTGTTTTACACTCTGTCGGAGTGTATAGACCCTGTTGTTTGTTTATAACCATTGCTCCATTCTGTAGCTTAGTTTCCTTTTTCGCATGTTTGGCCTGTCTTATTTGTTTCTTTAGATTTTTCTTCTTCTTTTCTAATTCGGGGCATTTGGGGCACAAGCTACGCAATGGGCAACTCGTTAGCTTTAAATCAATGTTGTTAGAGTTCGCTTCGCTACATAAGTACACCCTGCCCCGTTTATTCCTAGAATAAGGATCTGTAAGTGCTATTGGGTTGTTTTCTTGTTGTAAGGCTTGGGTAGTGCCGGACCTTGGCGGATAGTCTTTTTTGTTATCATTTTCCGAAGTTGAAGGGGGAATTGTAGCCACAACTTCTTTGGGTGAAGATATATCGGGAGTTTTCATTTATGAAAGTTAAAATTTTGAAACAAAAATAGACGTTTTTAAATTGTGTAAGGATCGTATACATTAAATATAGAACATACTCACTAAACAGTCCATATATAATCATATATATATTCAAAACTTTCAAACAAACGGTGTAAAAAAATCTAATGAAATAACACATAACACGTCTGAATACACAACAAACAATTCTTTGATACTAAATCAACACATATAAACATATAATATTATTTCTTAAAAAGTTATTCATGTACGTCAGAGTTGTTACACTCGTTTTTGTAATAAACTCAAACGAATAACGATTGCTGAGATCGGAGTTTCAGTTGAAGACTTAACCAGCTGCAAAGAAGAGGAGAAAATCAAGAAGTATAGGAAATTGGCCGCCATGCTAATCAGGCAGTACCGAGGATACACCGTTGATTGTCGAGCCTTCGTGATTGGCCAACTTGGAGCCGTATCCAGCGTTACACACAGAAACCTGTATCAGCTCAGGAAGAGTGTGTTAACGAAGAAAGATAACAGGCTGCCCAAAAGACCAATCGAAGAGTTATACGAAAAAGTGCTTAATGTGACACTTAACATACAAAATAGGAATTCATATTCGACATTTTTTGCTTAAAAATTTATAATTTTTATATCGTTTGTTTGTTTAATCATAAAATGCCATTTCGCCCACCCGTTGGTTTTATAAACATGTATTTACAGTTTTGTTTAAATATTTTGTAAAATAAAAAGTTAAAAATTAAAAAAATTAAAAATGTGTTTTGTAATATATAGAGCTAACCAAAATAAAGTAAACTGGTTTCGCATTAAATATGGATATATAAATCTTCTTGCCATGGATATAATTCGTTCAATTCATTTCCAACCTTATAAATTGAGGTATTTTAAAATTTTCATTTTTGCAAACCAGAGAGAACAACAAACACAATTTCAAACTTTAACCAATAAATAAATAGTTTAATTAATCGCCACAGTACTAAATAGAACGGCCATGTCGTATAAATCCTGTATGTATCTTTTGAAAAATAAAAATTTACTTTCGCAATGGATGCTACTGTGTATAACCACACAGAGATGTACAAACTCTATACAACACACAAAATTCCCATACATCTTAAATACGACAGCCGATCTCTTTATTTGGCAAACCGACAGCTAAACAAAACACAAAACTTTATTTTAGAAATACAAACGACTACACACAGAGAAATTACCCAACACAGCAATAATATATAGCAAGAGAAATTGAAAGAACTTTAATTAAGCTTTTGGATTCTCTTAAAACTGTGAATAAATAAAATATAACAACTCAAAGAATAATACAAAATAATATGATAAAATCGTATTACCAAGAATATAGCACATAATTGTGAAGAACTTCATTATTATATTACTTTGGTGTTTATAGAAATTAAAAGCTAGAAATAAACAGAATGATAAAAACCAGTGTTATATTTGTTTTAATGCTAAAATAAATTTTTAATTTATTTATACGGCCTATTTATAGAATTTATGTTACGATACTATATTACTATTCGTTTAAAGGTTTCCTTTTACAAATTATTAAGCATGATTGTATATTATCGAATTTTGATTTATACCAAAGATTAAATTCAATTAGAATTCCAATATAATTAAACAAATATAATTATTAAAAGTTTATTGACATTAAAATAATATAATGACGCGTTTATTTAAAAATATTACATAAAATTTATTCGTTTATATATTAATGGATTTAATATTCCAAATAAATAGACTATTATGTTTATTTATCTTCTACTTGCTTTTGGAGAATGTATCTTATAGAGTTTATTATTCCAACAAACTTAGTTGTTTTAAAACTACCTCTTGTGTGTAGTTAAAAAGATTTATACCTATCTTGTAACCGATAATGCATCGTCCCTCATATCACTTCGTTCAGTTTGCATTTAGTTGATTTTTACAATAAGATATATGAATAGATTTTGGATTCAACTGTCATTGGGATGAATAACTAAAGTTTCCATCATCGTTCTAAGAAGTACCTATAGTAAATAAGGAAAGGCTTTAAATGGTTACCAGCAAAGTAATGCATGACTATTTCAATTTGGAAACACAATCCATGTTATGCACGCTTTGATATCATTGCACGTAAAGCAATCAAACCTCTCCTTAACAGCCGATTTGTTCTTTAAATCAAATCGTATGTGAATTTCCTGACTTATTAACAAATAATTCATTCATTTACCCTGATCCTGATTATGGGGGTCTTGTGGTTGTCAGTTGTAATTCCATTGATATTATCTATCAATGTTTGTTTTATTTAATCGATTAAAAGAATTGATAATATAATCGCTCCAAGACGGCAACTTATTATGTATTATATCTGTCAGAAAATTTTCGAGTGATAACAAATAGAGTCTTTGTCATTGATAAATTTAGGACAGGGTAGAAATAAAGTTGTGCTGAACCTGTAATATGATTTTCTCCATTTCTCTTGCTATATATTATTGCTGTGTTGGGTAATTTCTCTGTGTGTAGTCGTTTGTATTTCTAAAATAAAGTTTTGTGTTTTGTTTAGCTGTCGGTTTGCCAAATAAAGAGATCGGCTGTCGTATTTAAGATGTATGGGAATTTTGTGTGTTGTATAGAGTTTGTACATCTCTGTGTGGTTATACACAGTAGCATCCATTGCGAAAGTAAATTTTTATTTTTCAAAAGATACATACAGGATTTATACGACATGGCCGTTCTATTTAGTACTGTGGCGATTAATTAAACTATTTATTTATTGGTTAAAGTTTGAAATTGTGTTTGTTGTTCTCTCTGGTTTGCAAAAATGAAAATTTTAAAATACCTCAATTTATAAGGTTGGAAATGAATTGAACGAATTATATCCATGGCAAGAAGATTTATATATCCATATTTAATGCGAAACCAGTTTACTTTATTTTGGTTAGCTCTATATATTACAAAACACATTTTTAATTTTTTTAATTTTTAACTTTTTATTTTACAAAATATTTAAACAAAACTGTAAATACATGTTTATAAAACCAACGGGTGGGCGAAATGGCATTTTATGATTAAACAAACAAACGATATAAAAATTATAAATTTTTAAGCAAAAAATGTCGAATATGAATTCCTATTTTGTATGTTAAGTTAATGTGACCATTAAAGGGTCACTGCAAATATACCGTTGGTTTATCTCTGATGTCGTAACGCCCAAGTGGGAGGCTAGAGACAGAGCACCGGCAGTGTACACCGACTGCCTTAAAAAACTGGTGGACAAGAGAAAGAGGGCACACCGCGCGCGCCTAGCGCGCAGCCCCAAGAGCTCGAAGCACAGAGTACGAGAGCGCGGCGGGAATTGCCAGTTTCTGGACAAGGCTTCCAGGAATGTCGACGACATAAAAGTCCAGAAAGTCAGACATAGGTCTGGGCGGAACATTAAAGGGTTTTCCGAAAGACGTCGTAAACGACGAAGTAAATGGGATTTGATCCCAATGAAACATTTTGTGATATGCGTTGAGGAGCGCAAAGTTTAACTGAGTAAGTTAGTGGTGAGGAAGAGTGAAATTTATAATTAATTACTTAATTAGTTTCTCTTATATAAAAAACTTTTGCACGTTTTACTTTTACTAATAATTATGCTTTGTAACATCATATGCCCTAAATGTGTTTGGTTGGGATTATAAAGGTAAATTAGGTGAAAATTTTCCATTTTAAATTGAATTATTTCTAATTTCCTTGGTATATTGTATATTCTCTCAATGGAACGGAATACCGGTTACCGAAGCTAAATCCAGAAACCGGTATAATTTTACAGACCCGGTATTTGGAAACTCTATATATAACATTTAAAACTATGCGACAAGAACGACGATAACATGCGGATTCAGAATCGATACATTATATTATTTTAATTTAACTAACAACGCGAAAGTATTTCATATTTCTGAACATCAGTTCATAATTAAAGAAATATACTTCTTACTACAATGAAATGGTTCATCGCACAACTCATAAAAAGCTCATTTTCGCCTTTCCAAGTAAAGAAACAACCTGATTATTAAAGGATATCACAACTAGCTAAGAAACCCTAGAAACATCTTATTAATACCATATGTTTCTTAACCCATAGTCGGTGGAAAACGACAACAACTAGATGATTCACCGACCAATATAGTGTAAAATCAGCGCCTTAACCGGCTCGAAGCCAAGGACTGGTACAATAACATCCTTTTAAACTTTACTAAAAATGAGATCATTTATTTGGCTATCGCCGAATCCTCGGGAAGGAGTGAATACAGCGCCCGACCTTCTGATATGTGGAAATGGTGAGCTAATGAGATTACGAGTTAAAACAACCTTGTGATAGAGGCTTTTCTAATTTAATTTACTGAATAGTGTTTATTTAGAATGTCTTGCATGATCAAATAAAATGTTATCATTAGGGTTCGGGAAATATATAACGAAAATGATTTGAAAAATGAAAATATGTGATTTTTAGAGATTATAAAGGAAATGCGAAATTTATGGATACTCAGATATGAAACATCTAAAAATTTTCCATATTTATAAAGTATTTTGTGTCGAATTTCATCTATAATATGTGACAACAAGTTTTGTCACATATATTCCGAACCCTAGTTATTATTATAGATTTAATAAAAATTTATTTTTATAACCCCGGGAATTTAAGCACGAGTTGAATTTACTGAATATGTTCAAATTACGGAAAAGTATATAAATTAAATTATAATTCAGTCATTTCAATAGCATTTTTTATCCAATACATTTTCCCCATATTCTTCGTATTCTTTTTTAGCTACCCACATACTTTGGAACGTCCCCAGGGAGCTTAATATACTTCCCCCGATCCAGCAGCTATTTTCCAATTCGTCTATATGTTCGTTCTTACTAACCTTTATCTTTATTACACTACTCATGTTATTTCCCAGTCCTTCCAACTCTTCCTCAAGTCTATCCTTATACCCATTGATTTTAAAGCTCCCTCCACAAACAACAATGTTTCCAAACAGTTCTTTTCTAACTTCAATATCGCTGTCATTTACAGAATTTATAACCATATTTTGTATACCTTCAAACGTCTTTGAATCCGGCCCTACAATTTCCCCGAATAAAGAAAAGCATATTTTACGTATTTCGTTATTAGTAACTTTTATTGTTGTTACATTATCATTCAAAGTGTATTCAGAAACGTCTTCGTTTTCTGCCCATTCAATGTCTTTGTACTGGTTGGAAACATTTATTTTTAAATCATTCGCAAACTTCTCTTTTTCATAGTTTAAGTAACTCAAAGTAGGCAATTCTTTTTTATGTTTATTATTTCTAGTTTCTACAGCTTTAGAATAAATAAAGTTTTCATCGATTAAGTCTTTGTTCGCAGCTTCGACTTTGTTTATTATTTCTTTATTGAAGCAGTGCCCAGCTATAGAAGTGCTGTAAGTGCCACTAAAAATCTGGAACCCATCGAAGACCGGGGACACCGAGGTTTGCTCGTGGCCTGAGTCTACAACTAGCGCCGTTGTCTTTCCCACCGAGAAGGCGTTGAGAGAAGCACTGCGCTTGAAGTAAAGACCGGAAACGTCTTTTTGTTCGAAAAAGTACCTCGCCAAACCCTTCTTGTAGGCACTCTTTGTGTCCGCAGGCTCCGAGATTAGGACGGGCGTTTTAGATAAGTCTGCTATTTGGTCGTCCTTGATCAGGAAGATTGTCTTTAGTGCGTCTTCTAGTTGAGAGTCGAAAATGTCAAGATTCACAATTTGGCTGTTTTTTGTTGTCGAACTCACTTCGTCAGTAGATACGAAGAATATGCTGTCTGTATTTACATTCGTCTTGTTAGAGTTTACAATTTTTGCTTTTTTGGTAGTAGGCTTTGGTGTAGAGTAGAAAGGAGAAATCTTTGTACATGGCACAATATCACCACCTGGACCCAATAGTATTTTACTGCTTCCAATATCGAGAACCAATGAGTTAATAAGCACGCCACCGTACAGATCGTCGTCAGACGCCATTTTAATAAAATTGAAAAAATTAACTTTTCAGAAATGCAAAAAATTGAGAAACCACTGTATATACTTAACAACAACCTAATTTTGCTCAATACAAACTCTAAATATCACACCCAGGCTTCCTACTTTTTGAACATTGTAGCTGAGCCTTTGTCGAGGCCTGAGAACATACATGAGTATAGAATCAACTCATACTCTCTATTCGCAGCAATTGCAGTCGGTTTAACACCTAATGAAATAATTAACACCCTGAAGACATTCAGCTGCACTGGGCTTCCTCCCGTACTCGAGAACTACATATTAAACGTTACAAAGCACTATGGGAAAGCCAAACTATTCTTCCAGAAGGGTCGTTATTTCTTACAATCAACAGACAGAGATTTTTTCAACGAGCTGCTTCTAACAGAGCAAATTTGGAACTGCCGCCTTTCTTTAGGGTTAAAGAAAATGATTCTTAACACAAGCGAAGAAATACAACACGAAAAGATACTCCAAAACAGACAATCATTCTGCCAAAGTTATTTCATTAAAACCAAAGACAACAAAATAATAAAAATATATTCAATTGAAATCGACAGAACGAAAATAGAAAACCTAAGACACTTTAGTGTGTCTTTTGGATATCCTTTACAAGAAGAGTACAATTATCTAGAGGACAAAACATTGCAGGAATTTAAAGATTTGAAGTTGATAGACTCTTCTGTTTTAAGGCCATACCAACAGGGTTCTTTATCCAGAATATTTTCAGGAGGACGAGCTTCATCCGGTATTTTCGTGCTGCCTTGTGGGGCCGGGAAGTCGCTTCTCGGTATCGCTGCAGCGTGTACAATAGGCAAATCGACTGTAGTAGTAGCCACTACAGGTGTTTCTTGCACACAGTTGAAACAGCAGTTTTTGAAATGGACGCATCTAAAGGTAAACCAAATAGTATGTTTTACATCGAATGAAAAAGAAAACATCACTACACGCAAAGAGCCATTTGTATTGATTACAACTTACTATATGCTAAGTATAGAGAGAAAGAAATCGGAGATGGGAGAGAAAATAATGAAATTTATAGAAAACAGCGATTGGGGGCTTATTCTGCTGGACGAAGTACACATAGCGCCTGCAAACATGTTCAGAAAAGTCCTCAGTAAGGCACATGCGAAAACAAGAATAGGACTCACTGCCACTTTACTCAGAGAAGATACAAAGACGGAAGACCTCTATTTTTTGGTCGGCCCGAAACTTTATGAAGCTAATTGGCTGCAACTTCAACAAGAAGGGTATTTGGCAAAGGTTAAATGTATTGAAATTTGGTGCCCCTTCGAAACTAAGTTCAAACAAGAATATGAAAACTCGAATCACAATGAGGCTATGGGCAAAAGGGCGGCTTTAAGCACACTCAACCCGACTAAATTTGAGATGGTTAAGCTGTTAATAGAAAAGCACGAAAAGGAAGGACACTCAATTATGATATTTAGTGATAACGTTGTAGCTCTAAAAATATACAGCGAGTTTTTACAAAGACCTCTTATTTATGGAAAGACAATTGAGAGAGAAAGAATTCGTATTTTGAACCACTTAAGGAGTTCGAAGGGAACTGTGTTTGTCAGTAAAGTAGGCGATACTTCGATAGATCTCCCTGATGTAAACGTTATCATTCAAATTTCGTTCCACTTTTCCAGTAGGCGACAAGAAACCCAAAGACTGGGCAGAGTCTTGCGGCCTAAGACAGGAGAAGGAAACTTGGACGTTCTTAATTTGTTCAAAAATAAAAGCGAAAAGGACTTTAATGCAGTTTTTTACTCTTTAGTCACAACTAAGTCAGACGAGGAAAAGTACATACAAAAGAGACAGAGCTATCTCGTAGACCAGGGATATTCTTTTTATTTGGTAGACAATTTAAATTACATTGAAAACAATGAAAATAAAAAATTAGAAGTTGAACAAGAGACTATCAATAAACTTATTGGTAGGATAAAGAAAGAAAATATAAAGAGCTATTTTGAAGAGAATGAATTAGAAGAACACATTTACATATCCAACAATTAAAACTTCTGAAACAAACTTCCCATGACATTGCTATCGAAACAACTAAATAACGTTTCTTTTTGGTTGTTCGTTTTATTGAAAAGAACTTCTTTTAAACTTACCTTTGAACGTTTACTATCTTGAAATGTACTGCCTTTTTCTAAAGAAATTGTCTTTGTACGAAAAGGCTTTTTGCCAAAAGTTTGTAATAAATTGCTAATTTCCGAATTATTGTCGTCGTCTCTAAAATTTTTATATTCCAATGCTTTTAATTTACGGCCGGTTTCTTCGTTTCTTATTTTATTGAAATGGTCTGTTTTGTTTTTGCTATTTATTATATTTGAATTATTTGTACTTTCTCGCTTTTTAGTGATATATTTTTGGTAATTTAAATTTTTTCTGTTTGATTCTTTCAATTCGTTTTGAAGGACTTTTATATTTTTATGTAAACGGCAATTTTCGACTTTAAGTTGTCTTATTTCATCTTCTTTTAATTTAGAATCTTTATTAGAGCTATCAATATTTTGATAGAGTTGCTTTATCTTTACTTCTAAGGCATTTGTTTTTCTTTTTGAGTAGTTGTTGAGTATGTTTATTTCCTCATTATGCTGAAATTCAATAAATTGTAAAGTGTTTCCTAATTTTGAGCCTAAGTTATCAAGAGAGTACTTCATAAAATCCATTGGGTTGTTTCTCTGGTTATCTATAACCATAATATTTTCCTTTATGTCTTCGTATTTCCCAAAACTGCATACCAAACATTGTTTCTTGTTCAGTAATTTTTTCAAACACGCTTTATCACAAAAGACATGTTTACATTTCAGTACGTAGTATTTCGCTAAGCTCTTAGTGTTAGTCCAACAGATATTGCATCTCATAATAAATTATCTTATTTAATTAATTTTAAGTAATTTTAAGAAAATTTTACTGTTCTAATCCTTCTAAAGTTTTATCAATTAAAGTTTCAATAATTCTAGATTCATGACTAGTACTCGCACTTCCAAATAAACACATACAGTCGTTCATGATTATGTCTTTACCAATTAATACACTTCCTTTGTTTACTGTAATTCGAGTACCGTTTGTATTAAGAGTGTTAGTTGCATCTTCTAAGTACTTATTTGAAGTTTCTGGTTGAAAGAAAGTCAGAAAATTACACGCCCTTATAAAGCTTGCAATACATGGTTCCTCCGCGTTCGTGCTGGCTCTGAGTACGTTGAGCTTAGGCTCTCGCTCCTTGTTCAAAAACTGTTCTATTTCAACAAGGATTTTGTTCGGTACTGAAATCTCCTCGGCCGTGATAATCATTCCCTTGTCGTTCAGAACTATGAAGTTGCCAAGGCAGTTTGCATGGTCGGAGAGACGCAGAATTGCTACATTGTCCGGGAGACAGTTTCTAAGGTGTTGCAATTCGTTGTCTTCGCAGAGGGAACTTACAATTAGGTGCGTGGAGTTTGCTATTATAAAATGACCGATTGTGTTAATGTACCCAACTGTACAAGGAATGATTGGGAAATTAACTGGAAGACTCTCTTTGAGCTGCTTGTAATACCTTCTGCTAAGCTCCTTGCCGACCAAACAGAATGTGTTTGTTAAAACTGTGTAGTTACCAGGTGTCGCGAGATGCCCCTTTACGACTTTGAATGTCATCTTCTTAATTTTTGAAAATTTTTAAAGAAAAATATAAACTAGAGTTACTAAATTGTCTAGTATGTTATGGATTGCTTTGTTGTTGGTCGAGAAATATGCCTGGGTATTTTAGATCGATCCAGAAACATACCAGTTAACTTGGGTATACGTGGTTAGTTTAAAAATATAGCAGCAAATATAGAATTAACAACTTTTATTAGACTATAAACCTCCTTTTAAATCGTTTGAATTTTGTTTTAAAATATTTGTCAAAAATGTTTAAAATCTTAACAACAACATTCCTTTTCTTGTGCTACACACAACAGTTCTTTGGTAAGGACAAGACTAGAACAATCACTTCCAAAGTCTTCTTCACTGTAAGAATCGGGAAGGGAGGTGAGAAGACAATCAAACTGGGTCTTTTTGGTCTAGATGCCCCACTTACATCAGCCAATTTCTTAGCGTTATCAAAAGGAGGTTTGTTTAAGAAGATAGACGGAGAATACAAGGAGCTAACCTACAAGGGGTCTAAGTTCCACAGAGTAATAAAGGGATTTGTTTTACAAGGAGGGGATTTTGTCAACCACAACGGGACTGGAGGAGCTAGCATCTTCGGCGACAAGTTCGACGACGAGAAGTTCATCAACAAACACGACAACGAGGGTTTACTTTCTATGGCTAATGGTGGTCCAAACACAAACGGCTCTCAATTCTTCATAACCCTCGACAAGTTTCCCCACTTAGACGGAAAGCATTTAGTGTTTGGTAAAGTTTTAGAAGGAATGGACGTTGTTAAAGAAATAGGAGATTTGGGAGCGTACGGTGGCGAACCTCGCGAAGAAGTTGTCGTAGTTAATTGCGGTGAGTATTCAGACAACACCGAAGACGGCGAGGAAGAAGACGCCGATTTATAATTAATTGAGTAAATAGTATCATTTTGAATATTAAAACCTAGTTCATTATTTTCTTCCCTTTTACTTTAATTAGATCTCCTGCAAACTTCATTGTATTTTCACTCTCTTTCAAACTGTCTTCATCTATTTTTAAATTAACAATAAACATACTCCTACTGTTTCCTCCTATCCCTTTTTCTAAGAACTGAGTAAGTATACTATTCCTATAAGGTATATGTGACCTCTTATTTATTAAAGAATTAATACAAAGACCCAAGCTGGACAAACTTAGGTTTATAAATTTAGCCTCTTCTAAACGAACGCCGGATGCTTTACTTTTATTTATTCTTTCACTTCCTGCTAAATCAACTAAAGTTAAAGTACTTACTTTGCCGCTTTCTCCAATGGATAATGTGATTCTAACAATTGTATGACTCCTACTGCTTTTGTCATTGAGTAAAGTAGCCGCTGTAGTTTTTAATTTGGATATTTTTTTAATAATGTTTAGTACAGCAAGCTTGTTTTTAGGTATTTCTGAAGTCGCTTCGAAATTGTAAATAGATTTTACAAACACTTTCTCCTTATTTTTGCCTTTGTTGTTTTCTTTAGTAGCTTCTATTAAATCTCTAAATTTATCGTTGTAAATCTCTATGGCTGAAATAGAAATGTCCGCAGTTTCTCCTATCATTTTTCTTTCCTTCTTTTCTCTGTAAATGTCTTCTACAATATGTTCTATCAACCCATTCTCTCTGGAATCTCCAAACAATGTGTGCGTCTTTCCTGACCCTGTTTGGCCGTACATGAAAAGGCTAACATTGTACCCACCAAAGACAGACAAAGTGAAGTCTTTTATTTCATCGTAAATTTCTGCATTGTTTTCTTCATAATATACTTGGCTTAATTTTGGTTTGTTTGTGGACGTACTTTTCGCTATTTCCAAACTGTATTTTCCAAGTAAATGTGTCGGTGAGATTATATTGAACAAATCAGACTTGGAAAATGGGCTTATGCGACAATGTACTCTTATCGACCCTTTTAAATCTATGATTCTATTTTGAAGAGAATTTATAGCTTCGGTTTGTGTGGTTAATTTTGACATTAAAAAATCGTTTTGTTGAATTAGTTTCTTGTTGTAGTTAATACAATGAAATTTGTCGTTGTTAATTAGTGTTAAAAGGTGTAAGTTTTTGTTTTGGGAGACATTTGAAGGATTTGGGGGTGCAACTTGGGGGATGTACACTGTTTGAGCGGCTTTGGGATACAATGTTTTAGTATGAGTGTGGAGAACGATGGAATTGTTCTTTAGTTGAAATGACAAAGAGGGTGTTTGAGTTGTGAGGATTTTCATATCTCCTTTCTTCTCTGGTACCGTTTTGGCCTTTTTCGAAGTAGTGGAATGAAACTCTGATGATTGGTTAAGTTTGATTCTTATCTGAGGTGTTGGTAGGATGTTTTGGACCATGTAGGGTTTCTACAATATTAATCAGAAAGATAGAAATATAAGCTTTAAGTGTTTTTTAGAGGGTCCGAAAATCATTTTTAAAACATACATAAGTTCAATAAACTCTATAAAACACGAAATGCTTGGTCTCGTTTTGTATTAAACCCTATATACTTGTATTATTGATTTTTATTTTTCAAATTTTAAAAAACCTGTAAAATCCGAGCAAAGAATTATAACAACACACTTTAACAAAGCTTATCTATAAAAGGGCACTTTGGGGAAACAACAACGGACACAATTCGATTGGGAACTTCATAAAAGACTGTTAATGGGGAAGTTCTCATTCGAACGACTAAATGACGTGACCGGTCGACACGTAAGTGTCGTAGATGTTTCTTGTTCGCGTAGTGCGTGTGTTGAAGTGACTGTACTTCGGGTGTGTCCCGTTATAGTTTTACATTGTGTAGTTTTATATAAAATTGATCTTGGAGATTTTCTATATATTTTTATATTTATTTATAACTTTTGGAAATCTTAAAAGTTGGATGTTGTCGTCTAACAATTAGTTAGACGGTCACATCACTAAACTCTTGACACATAGACTCGCGTTATGGGAAATGTGGCCATTTCTACTAAAACCTTAGTTACAACAAAATCATTATACTCTGTATTTCTACTTATGTTAGACATGGCTTAAACAACACTCAGAGATTAATATAATAACTTTAATTAGAAAAAAGAACTAACAGCAATGGTAATCTGCATTAACTTCCTCTAATTGGTCCAAAAGACAATGTTTGTGGTACCATTTTCGACATTTCAGACACTCAATCCAATCGATTGTTGGACAACTTGTATCATCATCTATGAAATAGCAAGACATACAAATTCTGAAACTTTTGATGATTCCCTTGACTTTACTTCCCCTCTTTTTGGACAGTCTTTTAAAATTAAGACTTTCTTTACTGCTAACTAGAACGGAAATTTCTCTTTGCTTCACAGTAATGGATCTATTATTGAAGCCTTTCTTTGGGCCCGTTGTTTGGAAATCGGAAAGAGAAGAAGTCGAAATAAGAGCTTTAATTTCATTTAACTTCTCACTTATGGCCAAATTTGAAGATAGGCTAGATGTTGCCAGGGTTGTAAGGTAAAAACCACCTGGTTTTTACCACCCTGGTAAAAACCGGATATTACCTTCATGTCATAAACCTTTTTGACGTTTTATCCGGCATAAACCTAAAATTTGGTAGGAACTAATTTTTGGAAGATTTTGGGGAAAATTTTTTCGATTTTTAGCAAATTTTTATTTTAATATTTTATTACTTTGATTTTGGAGATTTTTGATTTTTCAGGAAATATTTTATTTCTAATCTCCTGAGATTACGTTAAGTAATTCCAACTAAGATTATTTTTGGAATTTTTAAAATATTTTCAAAATATAAAAATTTGAGGTTTTTGACATGGTTTAATCCGGTTTATACCGGTTAAAACCCATGTCATGTCATAAAGGGTTTATGCCTGTCATAAACGCAACCCTGGATGTTGCGCATCTTATATCATTAAACGCATTTTCTACTAAATTTAGATCCGCAAATTCCGACAACAAACCAACTTCCTTACGTCCTACATTTTTAGCTTCCCCCACTGATTTGGCACCAATACCTTCGTCTATTCACAATCAGGGTTTCCTTGATCAAGCATATCCTTTMTAGWTKRTWTRTWWRTATAATTTRTTATATGAACTAAACTGAGAGAAGGATATGCTTGATCAAGGAAACCCTGATTGTGAATAGTTTAATATTATGTTGTGGTAATTCTCAGTTCAAAAATCTTATATTGCATATAACATAATTATATTTATAAATCTACAAGTTAACTATTGATTTTACAATATAAAAATGTGATTTAGTTTTGACAGTTAATTTATTAAATTAAATATGTTAGAACAATAAAAATGCAACCTATTTATTTTATATTAATTATTTATTCTTTATATATTTAGTCTTTTAAAAGTTCCATTGAGTTGGAAATTAGCCAAATCTAATTAATATATGATTGTACCATTTTAAACGGCGCTTACTTTCTTATTTCTCTATTAGTGTTATATTATTATTTGGCCCACCCGATCAGGAAAACTATAAATAGCCAATAATACTGAATCATATCATTGACAATCGATAATAAGTATAGTATTTTAAGTTGAATGCTTAGACGTAACTTTGATATAAAATTCGAATTTTATTGGAACAAGTCACATATATATCATTCTGCACTAGTGTCTCTGTGTCTCTGTGTCTTTGTGTTATTTCGTGATGGAAATATAAAAATTTCCGTTATAATGAAATGCCCATCTATTGGCTAAATAGAATTACATGGGCTTATAACTCTCTAATTAATATCTTTTCTATATCATTCATAAAGTTAAAATTTTATTTTTCAAAAAGTCAGAATACTGTTATATGATGTTTTCGAATTTCACAAGTATTCCATGGTTTTATACAACTGAGTTATACAATATGTTGGATTTTTGATCAAAAATGTGTGAAATAGTAAAATTGCAAAATCTGAACCCAAAATCTTATATTGACACTAAAACATGTGAAATATAACTAGAAAGTGATGATAAACATTTATTAAATAATATTTAAGTTAAAATTAATGATTTTAATGCAAAAAATGTGGTCACATTTTTCCAGATTTCTTCGGAAAGTGTTTATTCATAAGGGGGTTTTTGGAAAAATTAAAATAGGAAGAATTGTTTAGGGAAAACAATGTTCAATGTAAACATGTTTCAAAATATGAGAATTTAATTCAGTGGATTGTCGAACTTGGAGTTTATTAAAGAAGCTATTGGCCTGATATATGGATCTGATATGAGTAGGTCGTTAGTTTGAAAAGAGTAGTTTATAATTAATTAAATAATTAGTTTCTCTTTTGCCAAAAAAAAAATAATAAGTTTAATACATTCTAATTTTGCACTAAATCTTGATTATTCTCATTTATGCATTCTTTGGGTGATTTGGGAGAAATGAACAAGACATAATATGTTTATTTAAATAGAGATGGCGGTTATTATTGTATATATGTTTTAGTGATATGTGTTAATTATTATATGCCGCCAACTCTTGTTGTACTCTAAATTAATCGATTTATTTCTCTAAAAAGCTATAATATCAATTAATGGAACCAGAGACCCATTGTTAAAATATTGGAACCCGGCTAATTCAAAAATACGTGGAATTAATTAGCCCGCCGATATGGCTACCACAGATTTCAGCACAGGTAAAACGTCGAATCTAACCAAAACAGGTCTCATCGAATACCATTTTCTAAAACACAATAATAATTAGGGACTAGGGAAATAGGCTTTATTTTTAGGTGAAAAGCCTAGGCAATAAACAGAAAAAATATTCAAAATAAGCTTTAAAAGGTCGTTATAAATTGTCTATAAAATTATTTTAAACCAAAGTTTTGATTACAAGTAATAAATTTGACCACATTCGAAAGCCGGATTTTTTAATAAATAATACACTTGGCAAACAGTTCTATGGTTTTCCTATTTTTTTTATTTTTAAAAAGATAAAGAATTAATTAATTAATATGATAGTATTCTTTATCTTCTTCATACGCCGCTTTCTTCGGGCTATAAATCGTCGCCCCACATTTTCTTCCATTTCACACACTTTCTTCCATTTCCCACACTATCTTCCAATTCCCACACTCAGACCCATTTTATCATGATTTTTACCAGAAATACGGAAAATAATGCCATCTCACG
>JASNJN010000075.1:0-32020 GCA_030180075.1 Mikrocytos mackini | reverse complement strand
ATTTTGCTCGGGGAAGTATTTTTAAGCGAGCGCTCTGAGTTTCTTTGTTTCGATTGGAGTGGTGTATGAAGAGACTAGTAAGTGTGTTTTTTCAAATTAAGATTTTATTTTTTATAACAAACAAAATAAATGGGTAATAGGCAACAGGGAAGGACATCTCATTCTGCCAGGCACACCATGGGCAAACAGTCACATTTCTCTTCATACACCACTCCAATCGAAACAAAGAAACTCAAAATGGATTCAATAGGTAAAATACACATCTATTTGCCAAAGAATTTCGAATACAAGGAATTATACGAGCAACTTATGTTTTATTTATTCAACAAACACCAGAGAAAGATCAAGACGGTGAATTTAGCTCAATTTTAGTTATATTGTTATCATGTTTTATAACTAGTTTATAATACTATCTTTCTAAAATATATGCTGATATAACCGCGAGTAGAGTGTGAAACTACCGAACAACATTGAAAAAATAAATTTTAAAAAACTGAAACACGGATATCTTATCTAAATTMARTGAAGGCAAATACACCATCTTTTTAAATGAAAATTTGGGCCTGTTTATAATGACATCATTATTATAGTTTATTTAAAAATTATGCCTTAGTTAACCCTTTCGCGACCAGGTTGTAAAATAATGTACAACCATAATTTTCCATTAACGACCAGGTTGTAAAATAATGTACAACCACAATTTTCCATTAACGACCAGGTTGTAAAATAATATACAACCATAATTTTCCATTAACGACCAGGTTGTAAAATAATGTACAATCACAATTTTCCATTAACGACCAGGTTGTAAAATAATGTACAACCACAATTTTCCATTAACGACCATGTTGTAAAATAATGTACAACCATCACACACGCATCGCTAAACAGCGCGTATATTGATTTCTGTAAGGCGTATGATTCGATGAGTCACAAAGCACTGATAAGAATGCTAGAAGTGACCACCCAATACTCAACGAACAAACCTAATAGGTTTGTAGCCATTCTGCGGGCACTCATGCCCCTTTGGAGGACGTATATAACGAACTTCGAGGGCGAGAGTGAGCAGATAAACATTAAAAGAGGGATATTCCAGGGAGACAAAATGTCCCCAACCCTCTTTTGTGTGGCACTAACGGTGTTGAGAGCTTTTTTTTATAAAGAGAAACTAATTACTAATTAATTATCCATTTCCCTCATCTTCACTTATAACTTACTCAGTTAAATTGCGCTCCTCAACGCTAAATCTTAGTCCCAATTTGGTCCTTGTTTACGAACCTTGTCGTTTACGGCCTCTCTACAGCATTCTCCTCTGTTCTCACCGTACTTTCAGAGGTTCTTCGGAGAATTAAACTTCCGGTATGCTGGTCATACCTGGTAGTCTTGTCCAGAATACATCAGCACTCGCTGTGTTCGTATCGCCCACTTCAGGAGCTGGGCGCCTGGAGGACTTAGCCTTCCTATTCGCCATGAGTTTCTTGAGCTCGTCCGTATATACGGCTGGCGCTCTGTCTCTTTTCTCCCATTTTGGTGTTTCTCCTTTGGAGATGAACCATCTGTATACCTGCAGTGATCCTTTGATGGTCACATTCAGCAGTTTACCATACAGGTCGTCTGTGGGGTTTTCTTGGTAGCGTTGTATCTTTTCTCGTGAGTATACTCTTACGTAACTTGTACAAGTTCTTATGAGTTATACTAGATACTGCTCCTAGTTGTCCGATTACTACAGCTCTGCAATCAATTGTGTACCCTCTGTACCGCTTAGTTAGCATAGCGGCCGATTTTTGGTACTTCTTGATCTTCTCCTCTTCTTTACAGCCTGCTAAGTCTTCCACGGATACACCGATCTCAACGATCGTTATGCGCTTTTTGACTTTGTMAATGCAAATAATGTCCGGCAATTGCACCGTCTTATTTGGTCCGTCTACTACTACTACTCTTTGGTCCAAGATTAGTTTGAACTCTTTGGAGTTCCTGGCGACTCTCTTCCCTGTGTCTTGCAACGATAGTTTATTGCCCAAGTCATGGTGGGCTATGATTTCGTTGGCTATCATTAGGGCAACCAAAACGCTGAAAATTATTTTTACTTATATTTAACCTTATAGCCCAACGACGTTATTTTTAGTATTAAAAATTTTTTTAGAGTGTTTCTGAGCGGGATAGAAATGCTTAAAAAGACGTGTTTGCTTATTTTGCACCAAAAACGTGTTTCGGTCAAAAAATATAGTAATGAAATATTATTTTCAAGGAAACTATCCGGACAATAAACCTTATATGAGTTTGTATAAAATTGATTATATATGTGTCGTTTTGTTTCAAGATGGGTCCTTTTTTAAATTTGAAAATCCGTTTTAAACTGACGATCAACCCATCATGTTTATATTATTTTTTTTCCGTTTTCATTTATATCATAAATATATACATTTGAATTTGTGTGTATTGAATTTCGTTTGTTAAAAACGTTTATAAACATATTCTTTCATTCCAACAACACGGATATTATTATCATGAAAAGGACTCATCTTGAAACAAAACGACACATATGTTGTTGAAGTATATATACACCTAGAGCTTTTAAAACCGAATAAATGTGCTTTTAAAACCATTTTTTATTTGAAAAAAATCTGTTTAATTCCGCACTATTTAAATATGAACTAATAATATTATTGAAAAATCAATCAAATGAAAGAAAATGCTACTAATAACTTTTATAAATAAAATTAAATAAATTTGCGTAATTAAGAACATTTTAAATTAAATATTCGCTTATATGTTATTTATTAGGAAACATTAGCACCATGTTTATAAATGTTTGAAAATTATATGGTAAAAATTTTGAGGCTTTTAATTTCAAACAATCGCTGGTTATATTAAATCATTTTTATGTTTTATACCCAGGAAATTTTTTAATTAAAAATCATATAAGATTAATTATATATTACTAATTTAAAATCCAACGCTTGTCGCGTTTTTAAAATATTTGCCAGCTAAGAAATACGTCTTTAGTTCAACTAGATAGATATCTAAACATAGTATCACCGAAACAGTAGTGATCTCTATTTAAATATTTTAAAGATTTGATGCTAATTAAGATGTTGATTTAAAATCAAAAATATAAATGGATTTTATTTATAAATTTATATTTAACAAACAATAAGTAACTTGATTTTTTATTCCAAATTATATTAAAAAGTTATAAATATTGTCAAAACGATATAATTACATTAACACATGTATATTCATACTATGTTTCTCAAATCAATTCGAGCTATTCAGAAGCATTCGACGACTGTTGTCAACTATTATGACAAATAGCATTTTATGAACTGATTATTTCGGATCTAAACCAAATACTGCCGATAAAATAAAATTATGTAAAATGCAATTCTTACCTTTTATACTAAGCTCTTTTAGCTATTCTATAATATTAAATATTAAGTCAAGAAAAGTTAATGATTTTATACAATAATATATTTATTATGATGTAATTAAAGAAAGTTACATATAAGATGTTAATTAAAAATAAGATAAAATAAGGCAGAGTATATTTGCACATTAAATAAAATTTTTTATATATGTTTATTTTTACTCTAAGCGATGTATTTAGTTTCTCATCAAGTTTTAACAATGATCTGGGGGCTTAATTTTGTATTTATTGTCTTGATTAAAAATTTTCCTTTATAATCGGCGAATTTTCGGAATTTCTTCATTTAAAATTTGGAAATCGAAAATGGTAACAAATAAATGTAATTTTTTTGGTAAAACAATTAAATCAAAAACCGAGTCCCAGATCTATGTTAAAATTTGATGAGAAACAACATAAATAATTGCGGCGATATTTACACAAGAAATTTTTTCAAAATTTCTTGTGCAAATATACTTTTCCATAAAATAATCCAGCAACTTTAAATCAATATAAGAATTTATATTTATACTAAAAACAATGAAATCCAATTAAATGTGTATAAACTAGGGTTTCCCCGAGCCGGTTCCGGGTATTTTTAAAACCGAACAAAAAATCGGACTAAGATAGATTGTGAACTGAAAAATTAATAACAAACTCAATTTATCCCGAATTTTTAATTTATGGTATTAATAATAAAAAATATGGTTATATTCGACTTAAATTTCAATTACCCATCACCTGATAGTTGAAAATTTGTTTTTAGAAAAAATTTTATAATGTCAAAATATATATAAAACATAGAAAATAAAATGTTGCAATTTGGTCTAAAATATTGATCTCGTCGAGATAAACACATAGAACGATTTTCAGAAGTTTTTGTAGAATGAGAGTACTTAAAATGACATATTACTGCAATTACCCGGAACCAGCCATGGGAAACCCTAGTATAAACTGTATATATCAAAAACAAGAGTGATCTTGATAGGTGGAATTTAATAATTAATAAAATTATTCATATTAATTATATTTGTATGAACTGAATTCAATGAAAATATTTAAATACACAATAAATATTTGTCGTATGAAATAAAAGATTGGTAATTCTCTTAAGTATCATTTTAAACTTCGTATATATTGATTAAATTGTTTGGATATTCGAAATAATATCGAAACTTATTTCAGATCATCCTAGAGTTTCAATTCAACAAAATATTTAATATATAAATCAATATTGAAATGATTTATTTGGTGAATTAAACAGTGATTATAAATGCTTATTTTATATCAAAACTCGATTTTATAAGTGCTGATAATGCTATTTTATAGTTGCTATTTTTGGTTGCCCTAGTCATGACACATTTTGAAATTTGACACACCCCTAAAATTTCCAAATTTGAAAATTGTGTCAAATTCTCGTTTTTGGCAAAATTGTCACGGTGTGTCATGACAATTTTGTCAATGTGTCAGCTGTGTCAATTTTGTATCATCACTACTTATTAATACGTTGAACTAGTTCATTTCCATAAAAGAGCTATTTCTTTCAAATCAAAATTGGAACGAAACTTCCGACTTGAAAGTCTTCATTGAGCATGAACTGCTTAATGTATATTTAATATTAACGGAGATGATCATATTTAATGAGGGATTTTGTGAAGTTTAGAATCTATATGGTTGTCCGTATAAAAAAATTATAAGCGAAAATGAAGCGGTAATTATTTCAGATAGTTATGCGAAAACATATCAGACAAAATGAAAAATTATTCCTAAATAATATATCTAAATAATTTATTTATACGGTCTTTATTTATATTAGAATGGTGGGATGGAGTGCAGTCGTAACATGGGATATATTCGTTGTAATTTGTGGAATTAAAACTGTATTATAGGTTGATATATTGTTTATTTATCTGTTTATCGTTTATACGTTGTATATTTAAGTCGGGGGTTTTGATTTTTTCCAGATTATTAATTTAGCATTTTTGCTGCAAGATATACATAGAAGTGGAAACATTATTGAGCATTATCAATCGATGGGTTTGGTTAAAAGTTGAGAGATGTTGTGCTTGTTGCGATATGGTCTACTACTCATTAGAATCGCTCTAGGGTGTTTATATAAAAGATGCGTATTTCTAGGTTACGGTGTTCGTATTGGTACGGCTAAAGGGGTATCTCAACATTTAGAGTAAAGACTTATAAACAAGTAAAATTCCTATATTGTATGTATGGGTATATAAATATGATACACAGTCGTGTATCATATAATAAACTCAACTGCATTTCCGAAATGACAGTTTATTATATGATCTATTCCGACAGTAAATTAATTTATTAACGCGTATTATTCTCATATTTCCGATAAAAGTGCCATTTTAGAGCAATTTCGCATAATGAAACTATCATAAAATCATGTTTGTTCAATTATATATTGATAAAGTTATTAGAATGTATGACTCTAAAATAAAGGTTTTCAAGTTCTGATTTTAAGGTTTGATATTATAATAAACTATTTTTTAAATGTTAGAAAACACCCTTTAAAGTTTAATAGGATCGTTTATTATACGATACTCGACTGTATTAATGCGAGAATGCAATATCGACAGCAAGTCGAACTACTGTTTGCCAAAATGTGAAACTACTTAGAAATATATGCCTTGGATCCCACTTTAGATCATTTTAAAAGATTGACGGGGAAGATAGCTTTATATAAATCGACGAAACGTTACTCTATAAACGCAAATACCAGCGAGGGCATCTTGTTTCCGATGAATGGTTACTCGGGGAAATGAACCGAACAACCAAGGAAATGTTTGTTGTTCTTGTTCCTAATAGAATTATGTATATGTTAAACATATAATAGACAATTACGAAAAGAAGAATCTGTTACATCAACAGATGGATGGTTAGCATATAAATGACTTATATTCAATTGAGTAGTAACATTTTGTAACATATCATATCGATAACTTTGTGCTCTTGAATATCAAAACAATAAATTAAAGAGAGTTAATTGTCCATACCCAAAATATTGACAATATGTGAGGTACATATAAGAGATGAACATGAAATTGCATTGACCAAACAACTAGGAGATATCACGAGTAATAATTTCGGGTAAAATGTTCGAATATGTATAGAGTTAACATTTTATATCACATTTTGTTGTGTTTTTATCTTTATTAACATTTATTAATATCTATATAATTTTTGAAAAGTTATAAAAGCTTTTTAAACCATTCGAATTATATTTCTTTTAAAACTACGAATTTTATTTCGCCAAAAATACTTTTCAAACTAATTTGTTAATGGACTTCAATTTTTTAAAAATGCCATATTTTATCTTTAAAACATAAACGAACTAAACAAACCATTGATAATAAAAAATTTCAAAATTTTGAAACAAAATCGTGGCTTGTTTGTTAGATTAAAATCCCATTAGTAAACTAAAAAATAATACATTTTTGTAAATTTCCATAAAATTAATTTAATCATTCTAAAACAAAAACACAATTTATACAAAATATCGGAAAATATTTTGATTGGCGAGATTTTTTTTGTAACAATTTGGAAGATAAATGATGACAATTTTCCATGTTTGTTTGTACTATGTGAGTTGTTTGTGTTGTTGTTTGTTATATAGAGGTTTGACTGTACATATATTTCAAAATTATTTCAATTAATATCTATAGTTGAAAATAATTTCATCGGAATTGAAAGCAATATATTTATTTTAAATGAATAAAATTTAGCAATCAATATTATTTTATAAATAGTCAATTCCAACTTCAGTAAACTCTGAAAGTCTAGCCAATCCAAGGAATTTTTGACAAAAACCGGCTAACCTTCTTGGAGTTTGCCGTAGTTGTAAAAAACTAACGAAAGAGAAAATCATTGAAGTGGGGATATCTTATCCGAGCATTTTCAGAAAAACGAAAGAAAACAGGAAATTAAGTACAGGAACCTCGTACTTATGATGAGCGAGAAATAAGGATACCGCATGGCATATAACAGTTTTGTTATAGGATTTAACCGACTGGTTATGAATGGGGGTCGGAAAACATGTGATTTGGTATAAATCATATATTTTTGCCAAATTTCTGGAAAATTTTCGCCCATAATTACGCCGATTTGAAGGAATTCATATATTTTATTTTATTGAAAATTCGAAATTATAATTAGATTTCGGCAAAATCATATATAATCATATATTTTCCATTTTTTGTCATATATTTTCCGATCCCTAGTTATGACAAAGAACAAATGAATATGTGCTTGATCGATCTCAAGGACCGGGATCTTACTTGGCGCCATTTATTGGCCATATAAAGGACATTTAAATGATATACCAAATTATACGCCAAAATAAAGTGTTCGTTGGAGGAAATAAACTGACGGACATAAAACAGAGGAAGATGATAAGATAGTGAAATTAAAGCAATAATTGAGATACTGGTCAGATATGGTGATTTTTTTAATAAATAAACGTGGTTTTAAAAGGTGATGGAACAAAATAAATAAATTCAAATGGTATTCTAATTATTTTCCACAGATGGATATGGATGTAAACTAGAATAATAAAGAACAAAATCAAAATCCTTAAGTTCAGTGTTAGAATAAATATTTTACCAATAAACTTCGACTTGAAGAAATAAAATTTGATGTTTTGACCAAAACTCAGATTTATTTCCCAAACACTATCCGCTAGTTGAATAGATTGTTTTTTGTTATATTAAGAAGTTCGTAGATGTATTGCATCATCCAAACGCGCATATACTAGCATAAACACATGCTGTTGTATTTTTGAAAATAAATTTTCAAAACTATGACATACTTTCTTGTACCATCAACTGACCATGAATCCACAACTAAGCTAAAAGAAAAGTACTATTTCTTCATTATCTTCTCCTTCATTACTACTTCGATAATAAAGGTAATCGCTGCCTTTATTCTTACGAAGGGAACAAATTATTACCACAAAGCATTATACATTTTTTATAGGAATCTACTTTTTCTGTTGGAGTTCTACTTAATACCTCTACTTGTAATATACCTGATCATCCTACGGTTGACTCATTTTCTATACATTCACGATTCAACAAAGCGAAACCACCTTATATACCTTATTTGTCTCCAACTTCTTTTCACATGTCTAACGGCTATCTTTAAACTCTGGTTCCCGTTAAAAGTTGTTCTAACAGTAATAATAATTACTCAGATGATCCTATTTGTCCCCTTCCTGGTGGCATTTCGTTCCAAATCGATATTGGCCGATGGGAAGCTTTCATTCTGCGACATTGGATTCATAAAAGAAACGAAGAAACAATGTTTAATATTTTGGACTGTTCTAGCTCCATTTATGTTATTTTACTGTATCCTGGTTTTAGCTTGGTCGTCTATTTTCCTGATACTTTCCAAACACATAATTTTTATTGCAAAGAAAGAAGGAAACATATACATGAACTTATTCATGGTTTGTGGATCGATAACAGCACTATTATTTTACCTAGTTTCTTCCCTGGTATTCATTAATTTGGCAAGAAACATCTTCTTCATAATAGGGCTGAAAATGAGGAGCAAACAAACAAGTAAATTCAAAAACATACTGAAGTTTGTTTATCAAAACTTAGGAAAGGTTTCATTTGCAGCTTTGACAAAAATAAACTTATTACTTTTCGGGAGATTTATAAAAGAGACACACGAAGAATCATTTATGTCTAAAACGGCCCGTTGGATTATCAATAGCAAAATCGGTTTTATGACCAAGGATGTCGATTTGGATTTAAGTTACAGTGTTCTTAACAATGTAAGTTTATACCGAGCATTTAAAGATATTAAAATTAAGATTGAAAATCATGAACTATCAAAAGAAATATATAATAGAAGCACAATGACAAGCTCACTTTTGTTAAAGAACTACTTCTTAATGTACATCATAGGCATTTTAATTTTCTTTACAACAAACCTCAGGTCCATTCTTATGATTAGCAAAACATTTGGAATTAAGAAGTTTAAAGACCTAGAGGTAGGGATCATTTACAATGTATATTTCAACGTCACATTTATAGTTTCAATTTCTGTATTAATTGCTTACACAATGTTGGATAGCATCAACAACCAAATTAAAGGAGTGTTTTACAGAACAAAGATAAATGTGTACAACTTAACTAATTGATGTTAGCATAACAACCTACAACTTCACTTATTCACCTAAATCCATTGATATCCGAAGTCGGCTTCAAATTCAAACTCCATAACCGGAGAATATGTTGATGGTTGTGGGCATCGATCGACAGGAATCAAACTTATTTGCATATAAAGGAAATTTGGAAGAACCACCTGTATTGGACTAACGTCGTTATTTGGGGCGATTCTAACTCTGAAAGAATAGTTCACACAGAAAAACCAACGTGCGTTATTACTTGGTAATTCCAAACTAGATAAGTCGAACAATGTTGAAATTTGTCTATCATCTCTTAAATTCATCGTACAGCTGTTCAAAGCAGAAGGCTGCCCATTTGGAGTCCACAATCCTGTTTCCCACTCGATGTAATCCTTGTTGAAAGTTATAGTGATTTTGTCTTCTAACTGACCTGTTGTCGAATTCCTAACTTGCTGATTCAAGGTAACTGGATCAGTTGTTAAGGGTCGTTCTAATGTAATATGCAGCTCATTTAAATCCTGGTTTAAAATTCTCGTTTTTACGTGTTCCCAAATTGTACTCGGTGTTGTGATCGGCAAAGTAACATTTAACGTGCTGTTTTTCAACTTAAAACCGCCCGCGAGCCATAGTTCACTACAGAAGGCAGGTTCTGTCATAGCTTCAATTTTTCTGATCTTAAGTTCAGAGCAGTAGGTGGCTCTTTCATATAAGATGAAAAGAATTAGTGCAATAAATTTAGTCGAATAATTCATTTCAATTCCAATTCTGAATCAGGCGTTAAAATGAACTCGAATTAACGCATTTTTATATGCTCTCTTAAATGATCTATTTTATGAAGGAGTCATATTTTAATAAAATTGGTAGAAAGTGGAGAAGAGACTGTTTGCTAAAAGTTTGTTTTTGTTTTTGTTCTTTTAGAAGTTTTATGCTTTAATATCTAGGTATATTTCATAATGAAACATACATATTCTTTACTGTAGTTTTCTGA
The DNA here is from genome assembly GCA_030180075.1 of Mikrocytos mackini. Lineage (NCBI taxonomy): Eukaryota > Endomyxa > Ascetosporea > Mikrocytida > Mikrocytiidae > Mikrocytos > Mikrocytos mackini. The sequence continues at coordinate 21,469 of JASNJN010000075.1, read as the reverse complement.
CCCTGGAATGGACACATCTTATGCAGAGAGCGTGTAAAACTTTTATTTTGTATTCTGAAAAATAAAATCAAAAGATCAAATGAACAATTCTAGAATCAACAGAGCATGTTTAGCACTTCTACTGCTTTTGAATATACAAATAGTAGATATATTATGTGATATCACGGTTACATCACCAGTAAACAGCGATTTGATTACATACCGCTTTAAACTGGAAATCCAACTTTCAGAAGTTCCACAACATGGAACCTTTAAGGTTTTATTTCTGTCTAAAGGAGGCCCAGCTAAAGACCCCGTCCCTAAGCACGCAGTGACGTTCAAGCTCACATTAGAAAATACGAAAAAGAATGTTTTCTTTTTTGATCTTCTTACGCTGCTTACGCTCACCAAATCCAATTATATAGATTCAGTATACCCTATGGATGAGAACTTGCGCATAGGTTCGATATACGATATTCTAATTGAGTATGTCCCACTCGGGAAACCTGTTATGGATAAATTTAAAGTCCAAACAACTATAAATAACCTCAAACTTGTATCCGCCCCAGAAGAAGACGCACTACAGTTAGAAAGTCTTTGGATTGAACTTAAAGGGAGTAAATGGCACGCTAAATGGGACATGAATTATGAACTATGTCCAAACAAAACTTACGGAATAGTTTGTAATGAAAAAGGAAATATAATTGAATTGAATCTTCCTTCAAATAATTTAGAAGGAAAACTCCCAAATGATATAGGAAACTTTTCGTTCTTGAAAAAGTTAAATATGGCCGACAATAAACTTAAAGAAGGATTCCCAATGACTATTTTCAACCTATAGAATTTGGAAGAACTTAATTTGAGTAATAACTATCTGGAAAACAACTTCATGGAAATAAAAGATTTTTCCAGACGTTTATTATTTCTTTCCAAAATAAAAAAGTTTGACATTTCCAACAACAAAATTAAATCAAAAGTAGCCTTAGACTTTAAAACTATAGATCAATTAAATCATCTTAGTGACTTTAGAATAGCTGGAAACTTGATGGAAGGAGATTTGAACAAGGTGGCCGTAAGCTTGAAAAACAATACTGATAGAGTTCTCTTGGGTGTTAATAATGTATTTAATTGCCCAATTCAAAATTTTGCAGAAAGTAATAATAATGATCTTGATTTTAATTCAACTTCTTCATGTAAAAGTAGAGTTGAAGTTAAAACACAGACAGTTATAAAAGAACAAAAACAGAAATAAGTGATTCTAAATTAAATGTATAAATATAGTTTTGTTAAAGTACGAATGTGTTGTTTACCATTAAACGTCATCAATATGTTTAATGTTTATAAACATTATTTAATCAAGATGATTTTAAAAGTATAACCCATGAATAAATATTTATACTATTCTCATTATGTCTCTGATTCTATGATGCCCAGCTTCTTCAGACATTTTCTTCGTTGCTAAATATTTCCCGGAATTTTTTGAATTAACAAAATTATGCATCCCTATCCAACAAATATCCTCAGAAGATATGAACTTGTGGTCCATTTTAATATTGGACTGAATATTATTGTTAGGAAGTTCGTTCATTGCTTCTTCTATCATAATTTTATTCTCAGTATTGTTTCTGAAGTATACATTTACATTCCATTTGTCATAAAAGTAGCTTTTAATTTCCTTTCCAAATCTTATTGCTGTATTTTTAATATTGAAATTCCCTCCGACGCAAAATATATTCCCTAAACATTGTTCCTTTTCAGTTTCAGGTAGGCGAGAATTTATTAGATGTGCTACAGCTTCGGGTATACCCATTTGTTCGACACCTATATCACTTGGCCTGAATAATCCTTCAGTGATTCGATAAAGTTCGTTTTCCAAGAGTAACGAGTCATACTTTTCTCGATCAAGATATTTAGCCCTCTCTTCTTCGCTCTTAATCGTTTTTAATGGAAACCCTCTGAGTACATCCATTTTATTCGGTAGCACATAGGAAAAATTGTGGAAGTGTTCAACATTTCTTTCATTTGCCCGTGAATTATTAAGTTCCTCGACTATATCAAAGAAGGTTTTCGAACAAAGAGATTCTTTAATATCATTTACAACCAGAAAATCGCTAGTTAAATCTATCTTCTGATAACTTAGCATTTCTGATAGTTTGTCAGTTAGAACTTTCCCACCAATTTCAATCTGTATACAATTAGCCTTGTCAAAGATGTGTCTTCCTAAGGTGGTGTCATATTTGAACAACATTATTCTAGTAAACGAAAACCCGCTGTCCACTATAATCACATGCTCTTTGATATCTTTTATAGTTCCTGTTGAAGTAACTTTCTCAGATTTGTTTCCAGATCCTATAAATGATAATTCGTTGAATATTCTCATTGGGGTGAATAGAATGTACGTTTTGGGATCATTGATGCATACTTTGTCGAATTTCAAATTGTTAAATAACAAATCTGTTGAGTTCTCTTCCAAAGGAGGAATACCAAGAATATGCTCAGTTATAAAAAGCGAAGTTGGCTCGTGAATGTCGAGTTTTTTAAATGGTAAACTATTGTGATTTTCAAACTTTTCGTAAATTTCCGAGAACTTTGCTGCTTTTCTTCCTCTGACCGCAGTATTAATCTTTAAATAACTTTCTATATTATAGTCAAAAATAGAAGGGTTGGAAAATGAAGGTTTCAAAGTTGTATTAACAGTAAGACTCTTTGATTTAGCATCCCTGGTTGTTGAAACTAGGAAATGCTTCAATAACACTGCTTCAGATGTTTCGTTAGTCAAATAACCCGAATCCATAGGTCTTATAAACGAAAGTGTCGTACAATCATGTATCTCCTCAAATTGATCTGAAAAATAGTAAATCGGGGCTTTCTTGTGTTTAATTTTCGAATTAATAAATTTGTAAGGTGATATACCATCATGAAGTGAGTACTTTCCTGTGTAACTTCCTAGATCACAAATGAGTGTGTTTTGGTTCATCAAAAATTTTAAATCTGGAATCAAATGTCATCTGGCATAAACAAAGACACACAAGAGCTATACAAACAAGGAGAAGTCCTACTTGAAAAACTAAGGATCGTAACATTCCTAACCACAGATAAACTTGTTTCTAAACAGCATGAAAAATTGACAAAGATTCTCATGTCTTCTCCAGAGTCCCTCGAGAATGCATCTTACTATTCCAAGATACAGGGGTTTGAAACATTCTTCGACAAGTCCAAGCATATCATGGAGTATTTGGATACTGTACCCCAGGTTTTTCTTGAACTGTCTGAATACTCAGAAACATTTGTCAAATTACTACAAAGGTATGTAAATTCACAGTTCTCTCCACAGCACCTACTTCTACTACCCAAGCTATCTCTCATGCTTCTTAAATGCCTTACAAACCTCTTTAGATTTCAGCACATTATTCTCAATATAAGCAACATCAACGAACTAATAAACGGTTTCCTATTTGCGCACTCAATTTACAATGACAGTGAGTACGTTTACAAAACAAAGATATTCCAAAAGTTAAAAGAAATAAACAAATCTCCGTTGAGCTTAGTAATGGGACTGGAAAATTACGCCCCTTTGTTCACGCCAATTCTTTTAAAAGCTGCAGAAAAACTGGACTCCTACAAAAATTTTACACAATTAAAGTTTTTGGCTTCTTTTTCGTTCTATGACAACAGTAGGGTAACTCTAAAGACGGACTTAAACGACACACCAGCCAACTTATTGAAATATAGGGAGTTTTTCGAGCTTTCTTCTTTGAAACTTTCAATTTACTTATCTATACTTATATTTCCTAGTTTGCTTGAAGAAAACGTTATTTACGGGCACGTACATGGATTGTTGTCAGGAAGTCTTTTCCTTTACGTCGATAGCATGTTCACACTTAACATAAGCGAACTATTGGAAAAGGCATATAAAGAAAACAAAAAGAGATTCTCTCCCAAAATAAAGAAACTATTGAAATGTAGAAACTCAGTCACGGTGTCGGAATACTACGAGGATTTGAGCGGTTTGTTGAAATACTGTGATTTTCAATTAAACTTCATAACCAACCTTACAGAAGCAGACCCGATGATACTAACGAAATTATCCCTCAAAATACTCTCATTCATAAAAGTAGTCCGTGAAATTGTAGTCGAAGCGTCGGTTAATTTAGTGTTTTACTCTGAGATATTGAGCAAAACTAAAATAGTAGAGACACTAACCATTCGACTCTTCAAGTTAATTTCTAACGTGCTTTACTTAGAGAAGTTATACATTAGAAATTATGGAAAGATAGCTAAGTCATACCGCCCTATTCTGGAGAAGCTCAAAAATATTCATGAATTCACAAGTATTGAAAATATACCGGGACTTCTCAACACTTTTACATGTGATTTCAATAGTGACCAAGAGAGTATAATAAAACTGGAAAACTTTTACACTGAATACATGTTGGAAAATCCAGCCGATATGTCGGCCATGAAAGAAGAAGTATTAAACCAAATTCTAACCTTAATCAAGCAGATGAGGTTGATATTAGATCCCAAGAGAACACTACTCGAAGTGTTTGACTACACTTACATCATAGTTAATACCGATTTGGACTTTATATTCTGGAGTCACTGCAGGATATTGAACCAAATAAAGTATTTGGGGTGTTTCATCGGTCTCTATGATAGAGTTTGCAATTATCAATTCACATATTTGGTAAAAGGGAAAGAAATACTCGAAGAAATACAAAAACCAAAGATAGTGAAAATGAAAGAGTTTTTCAAAGACTTTATTTCTGAATCTTTAAAGCATTTCCTGAACAATCGATACAGTTTGTTTTACACTTCTTTATCTCCCTACTTTTATATTAGTGCTATGGATGCTAGGCTTCCTAATGCAAAGGGAGTTGCGAATAGTCTTCCTGCTGGTACGGAATCGAGTTTCTTAACTCCGGGACTTGTTAAGGATATGAGATCTATTAAAAAAGTATTGGAGGATATTTCGAGCATTTTCCAAAGATACCCTGGTAAGACTATCGACGATATATCAATAGTGATTCCTGATATAATTCGTTCGGTTCTGATACAATTCGCAGCCGCTATTTCAATAAAAAAGGGTAGCAACACTCCACAAACTATATTTGAAACCTGCCAGTTTTTGTTCTACTCACTTTTTTCGGCACCAAAGGGAATATTCGCAGCGAACAATGTAAAGACATTGTCCTCTACGTTCTATGAGATTGTAGGCTTTAAGCCAATGAGCAAAGAAGTTGAAGAAACCATGAAAAGTGTTTCATCCGGCGCGATAAATTTCAAAAATGTTATTTTGGAAGGATATTTCTCACTGATAGACAAAGACTTCACAAATTGTGATGTTCTTTACATTGAAGAGTTGAAATGCTTCTTCACTCAAATTAAAAAGAACAACAAGAAAACCGTTGAAGTCGAAAAGCAACTTCTTTCTATTACTAACCCAGCCGCATTACAGACACTATTCAACCTTCTTGGTCCAAAAAGCTGCGAACTTATCGAAGATACAATCCTTGAAATCATTCATAAGAGTGCACAGAAAATGAGACAAAACATGATGTCCGAGAAGGAAACTATAATGGCATTCAAAGGAGCTAACTTTGGCGACCTCACCTATCTCAAAACTAAAATAAGTTCAATGAACTATAAAATAGTTATCGATTCGTTGATACAGATAGGGACCCTTTTAAAACTGAAGAACACCATAAGTGCTGCGTCTGTAGAAGTGATAAAAATGAGACATCCCTTCCACAAACAAACTGTGGAAGCATTCCATAAAATGGCGTACTACGAAAACTCGGACAACTTGAAATACACCTTGGAATTTGCAGACAGTATTGGGCTCCAGTATCCCTTGATGGACTATAGGGTATTTAAGAAGTTAGAGGAGTCTTTTGTAAGATCAAAGGAAATAATGGAGTTGTTTGAGGAGACAACTATTTTGAGCATTTTGTCATTGAGATGGAGCGAAATAGCATATCACCATGGGGCACAAACGTTCAGTAACAACATAAGTTGCATAACTTCCGCTATAATAGCTATTGTTGCGATAAAAACCAAACTGAGGAACCCTGAATTAAAAACACCAGCCCAGTTAAATGAGAAAATAAAAGATCAACTAGTAAAGATGGTAGAATTAGCTGGAAATGCATTTTGGAACTACGGGAAAGATCTAGAGTTTGGACAAATAAACCGAAAGAAACTGGGGCTGTTGCTGGCGAGAATGATTAAAGATTTTGGAATTATCCCTGAAGTAAGAAATGAAAGATTCAATGCGACGAATTTGTTATTGGGCGTTGTGGACTTAGATTCATTATAAGTATATATCTAAAACAAGGGTAATATGTTATACATAGACTATAAACAAACACGTATTTATACTTAAACTTCATCAAACAAAACATTCACATCACTATTCGCATATGAAGACTCATCTGACAGATAGTTTTCACCAAATTTATCAATATCTAAAAACTCCGATGATCCTTGGAAAAGAGGGCTAGAGTTTGATATCCCTCTCATCATTTCACTCGGAACTAAGTTGTCCTCTTTTGGTTCCGAAGAAATAAATGGGATTTTTGATACCGTAGATTCAATTTTTGAATTCTTGAATATTGTCGAACCAAAGTGCAAAAGACCCCGCTCCTTGTTTGTAAGTTCTTTTTCTGTTTTGATATCCCCTTGCCCATCCACTTCACACCTATAGTCGTAACATTCACCCTCATACTCTTCCAACGAAGCCAACATTGAGTCAATATACTCGTTAGAGTATTGATAAACAGTGTTCGTATCACCGTTATACATTACCAACATCAACCTTGTGCCTGTGAACGCATGTAGTTCAATTAATTTCGTAAATATCGTTTTATATCTCCTTTTAAATGCGGCTATTCTTTTTTGAGGATCATTATCCATTTCTAACTTCAACTTTCGTTTTCCCATATTTTTTCGACTTCTAATTTTATTTTGCAAAGTAATTATCATTACGTCATTGCTTTAAGTTTGGAATTATGTTATTTCGTCATCAATATGCTATTTATTTACGCGTATAGAACTAAGTTGCTTTCGTTTTTCTTCTTATAAATAGCGGTATCGACAGCATTTTTAAAGTCTTCATGGTTAACAACCATGCGCCTCTCTCGAAGCGCTAAAAGACCCGCTTCTGTGCAGATGGCTTGAATTTCGGCCCCTGAGAAGTCGTTTTTGGATTTAACAAACTCCTCCAATTCGACGTCTTTTTCCAGTTTCATTTTAGAAGTAAGTATCCTGAAAATTTCTCTTCTGGTGTTTTCATCTGGTCTAGGAAATTCAATTTTCCTATCTATCCTCCCAGGTCGAATTAGTGCTGGGTCGAGGGCTTCGATTCTGTTCGTGGCTAGTATAACTTTAACCTCGCTTTTGTCGTCAAAACCATCCAGCTGATTTAACAGCTCCAACATGGTCCTTTGAATCTCCTTTTTCCCACCCGATTCATCCCCTGTTCTCTTTAATCCTATTGCGTCTATTTCATCAATGAAAACTATCGAAGGGGCGCATTCAACAGCGGTTTGGAACAGCTTTCTAACTAACTTTGGACCTTCTCCTAGATACTTTTGGATCAACTCCGAACCTACCAACCTCAAAAATGTCGCAGATGTTTCCGAAGCAACGGCTTTTGCCATTAGCGTTTTACCTGTCCCTGGCGGGCCATAGAATATAACTCCTTTCGGTGGCTTTATCCCGATTTCCTCATATATTTCCGGCCTAGTCAGTGGGAATTCGATCGCTTCTTTAATTTCCTGAATTTGTGATTTTAACCCGCCGATTGATGCGAAGGTTTCATTTGGCGATCTGTCGATTTTCATAACAGTCACTGCAGGATCCTCGTCATCATCTAGAATCCCGACGATATCGTAAGTATTTCGGTTCATAAGTACGCTCGCGTTCAAGGCATTCTTTAGTTTATTTTTGTCAACTATGCTGCTTATCCCAACGTACATAGTCGGGGAAAAGGTAGAGGATATGATTGCGTGGTTGTCGTCAAATATCTCGTTTACTGTAACGATTGGAATGATTTTCCCCCTAATGTCTTCTAACATTCTCTTCTCTAATCGCTGTATGGTAGAGTTTTCGGTATTTTCTCCTAATTGAATAGAAATTTCCTTGTGGTTTGAAATAAATTCCCGTTCTATGTTTAAAAACGACTCAAGTCGCTGGAGACGATCCAAACGCAATTTGCAAGGCTGATTAGGCAAAACATCAGGAATCTGACGTTCTCTTTGTATATATCGTTGTATTTGATTTTTAATCTTTCTTTTAGACTTGTTCTGATTGTCTGAAGTTAGAGACGAGATTTTGTTTCCCATAAATTTTAAAATTTTAAATTTAGGAAACTTACAAAATAAAATTTAACTGAATTCCGATCTTTTCTTAATCTAAAAGATTAAAGAATGTTCTATTTATTGCTATTTTTCGACTGTGTCTTTATTAGATTTTAATAGGGTCGGGGTATTGTAAAATTTATATTCGGTAATGAGAGCAGTATTTTATCAAAACTTTTTGCATTTTTATAAGTTATTATTTTAAACTTTAATAGGCCATTTTCGTGTTTTTAGATGAAAACGAAGCATTTCTATATCATTCCAGACATTTTCGGCCGAATTTGACAAATCTCACACAAAATTGGTGAAAATTTTTAATTTTTTATTTTTTACGAAGGGGGGACCCTTGCGGCCCCTTCGTAAAAAAATTATTTCCAAAAGGATATACAAATGCTTTATTATCGTCTATAAACCCCGAAATGACCCATTAAAAATCAAAAAAACGCTTCACAAAAGAGCGAAAAGTTTTGATAAAATATTTTTTTCTTCGGTAATTTGGTAATCTAATCAAAATAGAACAGACTAGGATCTAGATCCCGTTTTTACCGCTCTCGCATGTTTATTGCGCAATAAATGGGTTGCCCTGCTGATTACTAAGAACATGTAGTTAATTTATATAAACAATCGCTCCCTCTGGAGATATTCCAAACATCCTATTATCTTTTTCAGACAATTTAGTGATCGGTCTTTCCAGTTTAATCTCCTTTCCAAAATCACCACTAACATTGAATAAAACACGAACATTATCTCCTGGGTTAAGAAGCACGTATATTGTTTCATTATTGACATGCATGTCTATAACTCGTGTCTTAAATACAAGGTGTTTAGGTATTCCCAGTTTATAGTTTGTGACCGGATAACTACTGAGAACATCATCGATGCCAATTACTAGGACCTCGTTTCGAAAACATCCTATCTTGGTGTAGATAACTCCGTTGTAATTAGTATCTTCATCCTCATCATCATCAAACTCTTCGTCATCATCATTGTGATCTTCTTCATCTTCCTCATCTTCGTTCTCTGGTTCTGTACTATTCCCCTCTTGTTCATTTTCATTTTCTTCTACTCTATCCTCCTCCGCTTGTTGTTCCGTTGATGAAAATGTGTATGCATCTTCATATTCTTCTTCAAACATTTTAATAACAACCCCCTTTGGCTCGTTTTCCCAAGTGTAGTCTTTTTCCCACATTTCTATATTTACCAAATTATCACCTTCTATTCTAAATAAAGATATTGATCCTCCGTTTATAAATGCCAAAGTGTCGTCGTTAACTAATACACTTCCTGTTATTGGGCTTTTTGTTTCTATTTCTATTTCTCTCACTACTTCTTGAATTTTGTAATCCTTCAAGTACCTAAATATAGCAAACAGTGCGCCATCTCCCTTTGTTTCGTAGTATGCATACCCGACCTTTTGCTCGTTTAATCGCCCAATTAATATGTGTTTGTTATTTACTTCATAACATTGAAGAAACTCTAAATGGTCCCATTTACTATGTTTATAGTAAAATGGAACGGTGTTATCGTCGAAGATTATTCCTTTTAGCTCGTTGTCATAATAAAATAATGTTTTGAAGTGGTTGCAGTAATGGAATGTCACCTTATTAGAGTGATCTAATGTAACCAGAGGTTCTACATCGTAAACTTTCCGCAGTTCAAAAATTGTATTTCTTTTATTGTTTAATTCTAGGAGCTGAATGAGTTTCATTTTATGTTTTTTGTTTATATACAACAAATACACAACTTCAAAACATTCTATTTTAACCTCACTTTCCCCAACTTTTATTATTTTAAATTCTTTATCATTTTTATCACATTCTGTCAAAATAAAAAGTTCCTTTTCTACAACTTCTTTGTTGTTTATCATCATGGCCTTTATATTCGTCTTAGTTATCAACACACAAATGATGTTGTTATCATTTAGCTCTATAAACTTAGAGTATAAAATTTCATTCAATGTGTTCCATGTAAAGTCTGTGTGCTTTATAATTTCTAAGTTTATTGTGTTCTGTTGTTTGCTTCTTTTGTTGGTTCCCAGGTTTGCGAGTGTCTGTATAGTCCCGCTATAAATATGTAAATTCTTGTCTAAAATGAGTAATGTGCTCTCATTGGTGTAAAAGCTAATTGGAACAAAACTATTGTTGATCTGATTTCCTTCTATTTTAAGTTTGACTTTAAAAAGTTCTTTATTGTTCGTAAATGACAAGAATAAATGGTTATTCTCCTTTTCAAAGCATATGTCTCTGTACTCATAGGATTCATTACTTTCTTCTATATTTAAATTTTCGAATTTTCTAATATCCTTTTGTTCACATAGATTATACCAAAAGTGTTCTTTATAGACTTCTTTTTCATTATTGCTCTTATCATCGCTCCTCTTTATAATTAATTTTTTATTGACCTTATAAATTGTATTCATCGATGTTACTAAGGTCTTGTTTAGAGATTGGACTTACGAATATTCGTTTTGGAAAACTTCGAATATTCGCCAAAAAATCGAATTTCTAATATTCGTTTTCCGAATATTTTTTGAAAATAATTTCAAATTTTGCGAAAATTTCGAAAAATTCTCAAATATTCGCAAATTTTTTGATGTCAAAAAATTAAATTTTGGTGTTGAATAACAAAAAGACATGCAAAATTTAGTTTTTAAAACCAGAATGACGAAATCTATATTAGAAATAAATTTATTAAAAACAATTCAGCATATTTAGACATTTCAAAATTCCGAAGATTATTCGAATATTCGTGTCCTTAGAAAATCTTGCTTCGAATATTCGTACATTTTGCAAGTGTCCAATCTCTAGTCTTGTTAATATTTTTTATATACTCGACCATTTCCAAATTCCGGTTTGTAATAATTCGCCTAACTTCCATTTTATTCTCATTTAATGGATCTTTCAAGTCTATTTTTAATGTTGTTGAATCGCCTCCGTTTAAAATAAGATGTAAAAAGACAGATACAGAATCTTGATATAATACTTCAACTGACCATATTTTGCTTAAACCTTTCATAACTATTTGTTTAACATGTATAATTCTTTTTAAATCTTTTAAATTGATATAGAAGACTTTTCCGTATTTGGATATCATTATATGGAGTTCCAAGTTCATGGGCAAACAGCAAAGTATGCCGGCTATGTTTATATCTTCAAAGGATGACAAAATATTCCCCGTCCTTGGATTTTCTCTCGATTAATATTTTATCATTTTTGCTACATCTTCTATGGTATATGTTTTTATTGTCATTTATATTCAAGTTAAATTCCGCGAGCTGTTCTATTCTTAACTTATGTATCGATGTACAGCAAAATATAGTAAGTTGATTTAGGTTATTTTTGTCTTGAAGCATAGTTACTACTGAATCACCATTACAAACTCTGAACCTGAGTAAGCAGTTTTCCAAATCTTGTTTCAAACCAAGATTGAAGCTATCACAAAAACTACCTTTGCGAGTGTCAACAAAGTAAATTCCATAAATGTAACTGCAACCTTCATCTTCTGTAGGAGTCAGAATAAGGATGTTCATTTTATCTTTAGTTTCTTTTCAATATAGTCTTCTTGTAAGACACCTAGAACATTTGGTGAAGGTGCCTTGAATACTGAAATGATATCTCCATGAGGCATCTTTATCTTGGCAACTATGCTTTGGTTACCCACAGGATCGTACTTAACATAAGTAAGGTGGTCGTAAAACATGTGGTTGAATTGAAAAATGCCACAAAAATTGAAAAATGCCACAAATTTTCTATTTTGATTGCCCCGGAAAATAGCCATGCTCAGAAAAAAATTTTTTTTAAAAACAACAAATTATTTTTCGGGCAAAAATTTTATTGGAAAAACGCTTCCAAAAATTTTTTATCCTAAAAAATTTATATTTTTTTCCATTCTCAAAAAAAAAATTTCGAACATGAAAAAAATTTTTTTGACCAAAAACACGTTTTTATCACTTTTTAAACATTTTTGAAAAACATTTTTTTTGAATTTTCAAGGGGTGCATCAAGGAAATTTTCAAATAAGTTGAAGTTCAAAAACACAAAAATTTTTGAGAATTTTTTTTCAAATTTTTTTAGCGCTTGTATTTTCGAGAGATCTACAAAATGAAACTTTTAAAAATTTTTGAAAATATTATGATCGATTTAATATTAAAAATTAAATAATGGTGTATTATACACCAATTCCTGAGGTATCAATACAGCGAATATTTTTCGGAATTTTTTTTTAAAATGCTTTTTCTTTGAGATCATGCTTTTACAACGTTCTAAAAAAATTTTTGAAAAAAATTTCGGGTTCATTTAGTAAAATTTTTGAGAGGTGACTTTTTGACCAAAAATATAAAATTTCAAAAAAATTCAAAAAATTTTTTTTTTCAAAAATGTTTAAAAAATTATAAAAAAGTTTTGTTGGGTTCAAAAAATTTTTTTTGAGAATGGAAAATAATACTAATTTTCTGAGATAAAAAATGTTAGATAATATTTTTCCATAAATTTATTGCCTGAAAAACAAATTTGCTGTTTTAAAAAATTTTTTTTTCTGAGCATGGTTATTTTCTGGGACAATCAAAACGCCAAATTTGTGCTATTTTTCAATTTTGTGGCATTTTTCCATTTTTGTGGCATTTTTCAATTGAGCCAAAACATGTCCACTACAATTTCGTTGTCACTAATGTAGAGTGTATTTTTCTTTTCACGTAAACGTCTATTAACGGCGTTTCCGTTCTCTAATTCAGCATCACCGTCATTTACAAATTCGTTGTAATTGAGTTGATAAGTGTTTTCAAAAATTTCCAAGTCCCTAAAAACAAATTGTCCTCTTTCGTTGTAAAAGAAGAATTCGTTGGCACTGCTTTTGAAGAATACAAACTCATAGAAGATGTATGGTGTCTCGGGGGAACTGTTTGAAAGATAAAGAGGAATGGGCGCTGCACTGTTGGTGAAAAATGAGATAGACAAGGAATTGAATATTACGATCACGTCCCCGTGAGCAGAGGAGGAAGCAACATGAACTATATCGGTGGTTTCTTTGAAGTCTTTTAATCCCCTGTCTATTCTGGGCGGCACTGTCTCTTCCATAACAAATTGAAAGTTTCCGATTTTATTTTGTTCGTTGTGTCTCATTGTACACAAATTTCAACCCTGTGGATTTGGCTAAATAAAATGTATGTGATTAATTATATGTTTAAACGCATTCTCCTGGATTTTGGGTCGTGAAAGGTTTCTGGTTTTGTTTTTTTTTTAACATTTTAGTATGTTAAATGATTTTTAAAAAGTAGGCAGCTTTTTGATAAATAAAGAGGCGGGGGAATGGTTCTAAAGTTTTGGGCATCAAGTATTCACTTAGAAATAGCTCCGATTTCAGACAAATGGTCTTATTGTTTTTAAAAATTAAAATTTCCAACTCTTAAAAGTTGATCTCTTGTCTTCTGCACACATCTACGCATCCACTTAAACCAAGATGAACACAGCCACGAAAGACAAAGTACTGAATAATGATTTCATTGTTGTAACTCTTGACCCGCCACGTTTCAACGAATTAACATTAGATTATATAAATGGGGGTATGATATCATTTGAATCAGGCTAGACAACATGAAACTCTTCATTTGGTAATAAATACCACAATCTAGCAATTACCTTTAATAAGAGTTCTGTGCAGAATATACTAACACTATTGGCTATGATCCAGAAGACGAATATACCTGTACGTAATTTATCACTTTACAATAACGTAGTGCTCATAGACACAACCTAAAGATGTTGAAAATCAAAACTGTAGAAAGAAGAAAACAAAGCCTACATAATTTAACAGTAGATTAATAACAAGATGTAGAATCCACACAAATGTATGAGATGAACTCCAAAATGAATCTTAATAACATGTACCGATCACCAAAAGCTTTCGATTTAATATTGAACTAGATGTTGAACTAGACTTTGAAACATCTTTTTCCTAGCAAAAACATGTCCAACTGATATAAAATTTAATAAAAGTAAAATATATTTATTAGTATTATTAGTATCATTATTATTATATTATTATTTAATATTTTTTGCTTTTTTAATTCCAATCACAGTTGTTACTTGCCCTTTCTGTCTTCCTTTGGTTTTATTACGCATAATATCAACATCATCGGGAAGTGTATTTGTAATAGTAAAATTTTCATCTATCCCGACTTTGTTTTCAATAGATGGCCCTTCTGTATTTGAAAACCTGATATTTTGCTTCTTCATATAAATATCTCCTGTATTTCCACGACTCCTCGGACTTTGGTCATCATCTAAACTTTTCAAATCATTTAACAACAAAGAATTATTTTCTTCATGGTTTAATACCAATGCGTCTGCTACTGGCAATTCATATTCTCCCCTATATTTTCCTCGTTGATTCAGACTAACATCGATGTTTAGATAGTCAAATAGTTTTGTTAATTCCAAGTTTTTCTTTTCCGTAACAAAATTCTCAATCTTACTGAAAACCTCAAAAACTCCTTGATAAATATACCCAGTATTATCAGCTATTAATCCATTGATCTTGTTTGTTATAATTCTTAAATTTTTAAATCGTTTTTCTTTATTAACAATTTCTTTTTTGTCTACTACAATCATTTTCGGTTTATATTCAGAGTCCTGTTTCATGGTTTTAATTATTCCATGTTTAAATAAATTATCTATTTCTTTTATAAATTCTAACATATAACTCATCTGGTGATATTTATGAATATAGTTTGTTGCATCTTTATATCCGTTCTTCCATAGCATGTGGGAACATGGCATGCCATTTCTTATTGTAAAACCACAGCTACACGAATAAGTAGTCGTATAATACTTCCTTAGTGATTGACAAAAGTATTCTCCTTTTGTTTGAATTAATTGATCCTTTAATAAAGAATAGGAAAAGGGAGTCATAAAATCACTCAAGTAACTAATATATGATTGCTCTATTGGCTTTACCTTTACAAAACTGTTACGATATTTCTGGGAAAGCATGTTTTTATCGTAATGGTGAAATTTCAATAATTCTTGTAAAGCTTCCCCCATTGTCGATTTTAATTTGGCCATCTTCTTCAGCTTGCCAAAATATCTTTCCACTCTATTCGTTGTGGATGTATTGTGATAAAACTGTTTTGGGTCGATAAAAAAATTCCATTCCTCGTAGATATCAAGCCAATTATTTTTGAAATATTCTTTAACAGCCGGATTGGGTATCTTATTGAATAATCTTAGAAGCTCTAATTTATCCTTAGCGTAGACCATATTTTGAAAGATCTTATTTATTCTTTTCTTTTCAATAGAAGTCATTCCAAATTTCTGAATTGTTACCTCACGCCCCAAAGCTCTCAAAGTATGAAATCTACAAAGTCTGAGTTTAACGTGAGGAAACACTGATTTAATTGAAGATCGTTCTACTAAATCTTTGTCTGTGAAAAATACACGTGTTCGAATGGTTTTGGGGTTTTCATTTTTAAAAACACACAATGCTGCTGTTAGTATAACTTTAGTTTCATTATAAAGTAACATCCAGGCGACTGGAATTGTATTTCCATTTCCATCAATTGTTATCAAAACAAAGAAAGAAAAGCCCACATCTGTTAACCCATAAGTACTATCCATGAGAATTATTTCGCTGTAAAATGCTAGTGCTTTTTTCATAAGGTCATCCTGGTATATGATTCCGTTTATATTGTTTTTATTGTCCAGTATATATGTTGTGTATCCATGCTTCTCCAAAATAGCACAGCCTTGTTCAAAATTTAACCTCTGTTTTCCTCTCAAATGATTATGAAGCTTCTTTGTTGTTAAAGTCAAATTGTGTTTTGTGTTTATATGGTTACACAATGCAGGAATATATGCCTGTGCTTCAATGGCATCAAAAATAAACTCTGATATTTCAATTGGAATTGTATAGCGAGAATTAAAGATGATGTCGGGCATCTGTTCATGTGTGTGTGTTGTCTTTCGGATTTATAAACATGAAATGTCATCTGGTTGTTGATTATCCCGAGCTTTATCTTAATACTACAAGGACAGTTAAGCTTATACGAACCACATCCCTTTAAAACACTATGCGTGTTTCGCCTTTTTCCAAAAAACATTCCAGTTCGATGATTTCGTAAACAAATCGTGAGTATATATCAGGAAGATCTATCTTATTCGCAGGCGCAATCTTGATATGGCGCGATAATTTTGAGCTGCATTTATTTTTGTCAAAAACTTTAGATCGTTTGATAATAAAGAAATGCCCTGTTTTCTCCCAGTAATCTTTCAAGGCAGTTTTCAAATCCGAAAATGATGTCAATTTAGATAAGATATTGTTGAAAGCTTCTTCGTGGAATGTGTTTATAGCATTAGGTTCGCGAACGAATTGCTGTGGTAGACCTGTGATGATTCTATTAGTAGGGGAACTATTATTCAGTACTTTGTCTTCCGTGGATGTGTTCATCTTGGTTTAAGTGGATGCGTAGATGTGTGCAGAAGGCAAGAGATCAACTTTTAAGAGTTGGAAATTTTAATTTTTAAAAACAATAAGACCATTTGTCTGAAATCGGAGCTATTTCTAAGTGAATACATGATGCCCAAAACTTTAGAACCATTCCCCCGCTTCTTTATTTATCAAAAAGCTGCCTACTTTTAAAAAATCATTTAACATACTAAAATGTTAAAAAAAACAAACCAGAAACCTTTCACGACCCAAAATCCAGGAGAATGCGTTTAAACATATAATTAATCACATACATTTTATTTAGCCAAATCCACAGGGTTGAAATTTGCGTACAATGAGATTCTACGTTAAAGAATAGCAAGAATATTCCCAATTCTTTACTAAAGCTTGTTTATGATAGTTTATGATAGTTTTGGAACTACAAACGTAGACAAATTGATAACCGAGTTCGAGGAAACGGATAACGTAGAAATCAAATCGAATATTCTTTCTTCGTTGGGACTGGTAGGGATCAATGACGTTGAAAAGGTATTGGAGTTCACAAAGACAGACAAAGTCAAGATTCAAGATAAACACTATGTTTATACTTCGTTGTTAACCAGAAATAACAAGAAAAGAGAAATGTTGTTATTCATTTTAAAGGAAAAGACTATACAGTCAAAGAACTTAATTAGTGGACAGTTGAACTTAATTAGTGGACAGGTGAAATTAATTAGTGGACAAGTGAACTTAATTAGTGGACAGTTGAACTTAATTAGTGGACAGTTGAACTTAATTAGTGGACAGTTGAACTTAATTAGTGGACAAGTGAAATTAATTAGTGGAAATTTTTATAAATGATTTTTATTTTAATTAAATAGATTATATATTTATTTCTTCATTCATATTTTCAATATTTTTCGAACGAAATTGTTACAAGAATATAGGAAACAAATTTTGGAAAATATAAACAATTAAAAACTTTGGACAACTTGAATTTTATAAAGTTTTGTATCAAAAATTAATTAAAAAATCATTTATAAAAATTACCACTAATTAAGTTCAACTGTCCACTAATTAAGTTCTTTGACTGTATTATCAAGTTATACAAAACTTCACCATTATTGGGGTATATGGTCAGAGCCTGTAGTGTATTTAGTGAAAAGGATGTGTTGGAAAAGATAGAGGAGTTGTTTAGCGGGGAAGTAAATGCCAGAACTCAGTTTTTCAGAAAAGTATAAAAAGTTAACAACAATATTTTGTTTAAAGAATATTATAAAGGTAATTAATTATTGATTGTTTGAATTACATATTAATAACGGCTTACTTTTAGATTAACCAATTTTATTTATAGGTCACGTTATGTTTGTTCAAATAGACGTTCGTATCGATTAACGTTATTCTACTATAACAGAAAATACCTCCAAATATTAGAATCTCGTGTTAAAATATTAACTCCCAGAAAATAATCAAAGATTACATAAATGTTATTTTATTTCTACTCTTATATTTACTTAATGTAAGAATCGGTGAAACCCCTTAGATGAAACAAGGTCTTCCTCATATACTTTCCCTATATGTTCCCGAAGCTCGTTTCTGGTCATTATTTTTGTTTTTTATTCACAGCCCGATCTTCACGTTTCTTAAATAATATTTCGGGAGCATCAATTAGATTGGCCAGATATCTATTGTTTCTGTGTCTTGGATATGAATCTTCGCTTTTTATTTCAAAAACCTGTTTTTCTGAGAAATATCCTTCCAAGTGTGATATAGTATTCCCGTCTACTGTATCATCAATTCGTTTCATATAGAAGTTATCTATTGAATTAGGATTAGGGAAAAAAGAGAATAGTTTGTTTTTTAACCCATCGATATCCAATCCTTTAACCTCCAGTTTTAAATTGGCCATTTTATCTTTGTTTAGTTCTTTTTTTGCAAACTTCCGAAATTTTTTTCGTATATCTTCCACTTTTATATCATTTGTTATTGGTTTCTTTTGGAAGTTTATCCCTATAAGATAGATAGGGCAGTTTGGATTTTTGGATCTAACCTGAACATAGTACCTCGAAATGATTTGATCGGATCCTTTGTCTCTTTTCATAGTTTTATAAGTCTTTTCCATTAACTTATTTTCAATAATATATACGTTTCCATTATGTTTGAAAAATATGTCCATTCTAAAACTTCCCGCCAATCTTTTTCCCTCGTCTGCAGTTTTTATACCTATCGCTTTTAATGCCGTGTTCATGTCTCGTGTATAACGTGGTTCATGTTTATCGTCTGGTAGACTGAAGTCACTCTGTAGTACCGAGCGTAAATAAGTAAAAAAGCTACCCCAATCGTCATTTTCCAAAGCATCGATAATCCTCGTTCTGTATTGGTCAACCTTTCTTAGGCTTTCTTGTTCGATAGCAAATACTATTGCCTTTTTTAAACCGATTTCTACATCGTTATTAGGTATTTTAAGATTGAAAAAATCTCCACCTTTTATTACTTTCTCAATAGTAAGCAGACCGGTTTGGTATAAAATGGCTATACATTTATCGTCTGTATACATTAAATATTTGTCGCTTCCCGTTAGAACATCCTTTTTGATATTTTCAAACATTTTTCCTTGAACCAGTTTGTTGTATATTCGGGGTTCTTTTGAAAGTTCATCCCATTGAATTCCAGACGTAAGCTGTTTAGACCAAAAGTATTCCATTTTTCCTGAGTTAAAACATTGAATAATCGCTTCAGAGTTGAAAACGTGGACTGGTTTTCTTGTGAATCGGTATCCATCATATCTGAATCTAAGTTCTTTAATAACCCTTTCTTTTATATTTTTTGCATTTTTTGTTCGTTTTGATAGTCTATTCTTTATTGGCGTATAAATTTTCATGAATTGGCAGTCGTTAAATGAATTTATAATTTCTTCTTTCGTAAAACCAACAAGTTCTGCGGTTTCTGGTTCAAAAGAATAATCCTTCCAGCCTGTTAAAGGTGAAATTTCTTTGTTGAAAAACAGGTTGGTTATTCCCGTCATGAATAACAAGTAGATTTCCTTATTATTTTCCTTTAACGACCTGTAAAATTCTATGACAACTTCAATATGGCGTTGCTTGTCTTTTAATTTATCCCCTGGATATCTAAAGTCTTGAAAGACACTATCATATTCGTCTATTAGAACTACCACTTTTTTTTGTAACCATCTAAATTGCATAGAAGATCAAACAGGATCGTCATGTTCAAGCCAATATCTTGTGTAGTTGCCTCCTTTTCGTACTGTTGGAATACCTTGTATGTTTTAGCTGCAATTGATATCTTTCTATTTATTTTCTTCTCAGTAATTTCAGGTGTTTTACCTATTATATGAATAAAATCTATCCTTAGAACCGGATATGCATCCCACATATGTCTAACTCCGATTTTGTCTTTGTTTGAAGAAGAGTATATAATTTTGTCCCCAAAATAGTTGATGTTGTCTCCGTCTGAATCAGTCAAAAAGTCTTTGTATAAAGCTGTGTTTTTAAATCTTTCTTTGTAAACTCCAGCAAAGATAGCTTCAAGTGTGTCCAATGTAAGTGTTTTACCAAACCGACGTGGACGAAGTAGAACTAACCTCGGCCTAGCCGTCAATATCCACATAAGATGCTTTGTCTTGTCAATATACTGATTGCGATCAAGAAGATCTAACAAATCCGTCGAATAAATCGAATTCACTTTGACTTTGGGATTAGCAAACTCTCCAGGGTTACCTTCAGAAGTAACAACGACAGGCTCCGCTCTCATGTTATCTATTTGGGTGACCGTATTTTCTGTGATTTCTGTTTGATCTGTCGAATTAGATTGTTTATTAGAATCCTGTGGTTGACATGCAACCTTTTTGCTTTTTTTTGTCATTTTTAAATTTTGAAAATAAATAATTCTCTGTTAGGGCATTAAAATCACACAACAACTTCTAAACATACCAGTTATACAATCGAGTGAAAGATATAGTATAAGACCGAAACGTTTTGATTTCGGGAAACTTCTGAGACTCTTCAACAAAATACAGCTATATTTGCAGCTATAGGCTCTATGTGTTGTTACAAAATACTTTACCCACATATTTTCAAATGGTTGTCATACAGTACACATCTAAACGGGATTTAAAAACTCTAAAAGCGAMASATCAAACAGAAATCACAGAAAATACGGTCACCCAAATAGATAACATGAGAGCGGAGCCTGTCGTTGTTACTTCTGAAGGTAACCCTGGAGAGTTTGCTAATCCCAAAGTCAAAGTGAATTCGATTTATTCGACGGATTTGTTAGATCTTCTTGATCGCAATCAGTATATTGACAAGACAAAGCATCTTATGTAGTTGCCTCCTTTTCGTACTGTTGGAATACCTTGTATGTTTTAGCTGCAATTGATATCTTTCTATTTATTTTCTTCTCAGTAATTTCAGGTGTTTTACCTATTATATGAATAAAATCTATCCTTAGAACCGGATATGCATCCCACATATGTCTAACTCCGATTTTGTCTTTGTTTGAAGAAGAGTATATAATTTTGTCCCCAAAATAGTTGATGTTGTCTCCGTCTGAATCAGTCAAAAAGTCTTTGTATAAAGCTGTGTTTTTAAATCTTTCTTTGTAAACTCCAGCAAAGATAGCTTCAAGTGTGTCCAATGTAAGTGTTTTACCAAACCGACGTGGACGAAGTAGAACTAACCTCGGCCTAGCCG
>JASNJN010000074.1:0-45788 GCA_030180075.1 Mikrocytos mackini | reverse complement strand
GATTCTCCTCGCCTAGCCATAGTTTGTTAAATAACCTGGCGAGGATGATACAGATTTTCTTTTTTAACATCTTGTATAGGTGTGGGTACACACCGTCCGGGCCACATGCTTTCCATGGTGCCGCGAAGGTTAGAGCACGCTCTACTTCCTCCACTTTGATCGGACTGTGTGTCAACCGGGTGGAATGCTTGCTGAATCTACAGCGACTTATTGCATCCTCAAGCTTGCTTGTGTCAACGTTTTGTGGCACTTCCCAAATGTTTTTCCAAAAGGAAGCATGTGCTTGAGGTTGTTCTATCTCTACATACTCAAGGTTACTTGGTTTCGCCTTTTTGTATCTAGAAAAGAACTCCGCTTCGTCGTTAACGTGTTTAATCAAATGACCAAACCCTAATTATTATAACTAGGGGTTGGAAAATATATGACAAAAAATCGGCAAATATATGATTATATATGATTTTTTCAAAATCTCATTATAATTTCGAATTTTCAATAAAATAAAATATATGAATTCCTTCCAATCGGAGATATTATGGGTGGAAAATTTCCTGAAATTTGGTAAAAATATATGATTTTTACCAAATCACATATTTTCCGACCCCTAATTATAACATATCAAAGTTAGGCACATTTTTAAGTCACATTTTATGCGTTATGTTTAGGGATGAGTAGAATATGCTCATAATTCTAAGAGCATATTTTTACTACCAAAGTGAGCGAATAATATTCTATTAAACATGCGAAATATGCTCAAAATGGTGAAATATGCTGATAAAATTTTGCTAATAAACCAAAATTTTCAAAAAATTTGAAATGTTCTATATTTTTTAACTCGAAACAAACAACATATAAAATTTTATAATTTGAGCATATTTCACTCATCCCTACTTATGTTACAAAAATCGTCAAAAACACATCTAAAACCGGGAATTGTGACATTAACCCAGAGACCACTGTATTCTAATTATTTATCACAGTATGCATCTTGGGACTCTACATGTTGCATCGTACATTTAGGATTTATATTGTCGGGTATGTCTATAGCTTTGTCTCTGTTTTCATTACTGCCTATTATAACTTTCCCTCTCTGTCTTTCGATATTTTTGTATTCTTTTAGTATGTCCATCTCTTCGGGGGTCATCTCCACTCCAAAGCATGTTTTTTGTAATACTTGATTGTCTGATGATTGAGAAAAAGTTGGATCGTCAGTGTTCATAAAATTAAAAAATTTCAAAAAGAATAAAATAAACAAGCACATAGACGTTGAATAGAGACGGCAAGAACCCCCGAAACAAAAACTCTTGTAGTGTGGATACAAAGCGACAAAAATAGGAAATGACAGAATCTGAAGCCAATCCCAAGTTCCATTACATCCTACAGAATTACAGGGTGACAAGAGATGCATTGCTCCAGATAGACTACTCTAAACTCAACAGTCTACAGATCATCTCCCTGTTTTGCGAGCACGTAGCCCAAGTAGCCACTTACAGTGAATCAGATGTAAAAGACCTAATAATAGAAATCATATTAAACAATCCAAAGAAGGGCGGTCTTGTCAATTTCATTCTAGTAGTCATTCCCGAAGTATGCCCCAAAGAGGATGAAGATATTAAAGATGTAGTTATAGATTACTACACGGAAAACTGCTATACCATCGACAAAAACCCTCTAATAGAATACTTCATTTGTCTTCCTTTCTTCGAATTCGACGACTTTAAGAAAACATTAGACGACAAATACGGAGATGAATACTGGGCGAGCGTTTTATATAACGAAATTACCTTCGAGCTACAGCTTCACGATATAAACAAAATAAACGAGGTTGAGAACACTTTTATTCGTGAGCGCTCATTCCGAAAGTTCGTAGAGTCTAACTTAAAAGAACTATGTTACAGTTTTGGTTTCTACAACAAATGTAAGCGAATAATAGACAAACATAAGGGAGGAAACACAATGAACGGCGCTACACTCATCAACCTCATCTGGAACTTCAACAGAGATATTGTGAAGAAGTTGGAGAGTCAGTATCTTGAGTACAACGAGAATCTATTGAAAGATGTAGTACTCATACTAAAGAATCTTGAAGCAGGTGATAAAGGTTCGATTGTAAGTCTCATTCTTAAAAAATCTGTATTTTTCATGCTTTCTGTCTCCCTCAAGAAAGCTTCTACACTTGGCTTTAACAAATACAAGGAAAACATAACTGCGCCCATGAGCGTGCTCTCAAAAAACTTTCCGGACATATACCAAATCAGTCCGATGAAAAAACTGACTACAAAGTTTTACTTCCAGGAGTTCGATGTCCCACAGGATCTGAAGGGATGGAAAGCTATATTCAAAACAAAGAACAAACCTGTCGGAGTAGACATAGAGAAAAACAAAAGATTCTTGTTTTCCAAAGCACATAGTGAGTTCTTCATCAACAACCTTTTCATGTTCTTTTGCGACTTCAAGAGTGATATAAAGACAACAATTAGCAACTGGAACTTGGATGCACTTTTATTGGGTACCTCTTTGTTGATTCTGAACAAACAGACAAAGGTGAGAAAATTAGAGGAATTATTTTTAAAGATATACAACACCTTACAGTCTTCCAAAAACAATTTCAAGAAACTTGACAAATCAAGCTATGACAAAATGGCCGACTTCCTTTATGATCTACTTTCCAAGTTTGTGAATTACGTTCTTCCTTCGCCTCGCCCTATAGATATGCTCTTCGAATCCATCAACCTTCGAAAAGGTTGCGTAGCAGAAGATAACGCGCTGAGAAAGGCGCTGCAATTGGCATCCCAATACAACAACAGAGAACTGGACAGCGAAATCAAATGTACTACAACATTAAACTATCTTCTAACTTCAGGATTTGACCAACGAGACATTCTTTGCCCTAACTTATCTGATTTCCTCGAGAGGTGGCTTCAGAAACATCTGGAAAACCCTTACTTCAAACTTGAATTGATATTAAATGATCTTGTAAACATAAAGCTTAATATAAAGAATATAATAAATAGAAACAACGATAAAGAACTCAGGAAACTCTCTATAAAACTCATAATAATAATGATAGCAAATAACGATTTGTTACCAATGATTCTTACTATAATAGACTCCGCTGAAAACGAGAGATTAAACGAGATAATAGACACTGCAGCATGCACAGTTTTCCACGGTATTTACAAGTTTTCGAAAGTGATATACCTGTCCAACAAGATTGCCTCTCGGTTAAAGATGCAGACGATTGTCTTTTCACGTTCACTTGGCGAGTACTTGGGCAGAAGCCTGATCGCCAAAGACAAACCAATAAAGCTATTCGATCTCGACCTTGATTCCGTTCTGAACGAAAGTAGATACAGCATATCAATCACAGAGAATTGTGTAGCCCCATTCCTGATTGAAATTTTGAAAGCGACTGTTCATTCGACTATATACAACAGACAAAACAGCTTTATTAAAATCATTGTAGGATTTGTGCAGGAAATGCTCGCCTCTCCAAGATTCAGTCGAACTTACTGTTATGAAATAAAACAGGTGCTTAAAATGACCCGAAACCATGGTCTTAAGGTTCCAAAGAAATCCTTAAACACAAAGGAAATCTCCGAGTATAGGCACATGAAACTAAATTTCCTTAACATGTTCACCACTTCACATTACAAAGCCTTCAAGTCCTTTTATAGTGGCAAATTTATAAAAAGGAATCTTTCATTTGCGTCTCAAGAAGTCACTGCTAAATCTATTATTATGTTCGGTAGAACCTATAACAAAGTACAGAACAATTTTCTCGCCTATTACAATAAGTGTAACCAAGACTTTAATGCTGTTGACATATTGTGCCATGTTTATATCAAAGGAACAGTCTTGCCCTACATAAAAGCTGAACTCATTAAAAAAATTAAGTTTATACTAACGGAATATTGTGATTTCTTTGGAATCTATAGCATCACAGAATTACTAAAGAAGATAAAAGAAGAGAGTAACTTTATGGAAAACAATAACTTCCAGAACAGCTTAGAAGAGTTCTATGACTTCTACTTGAACCAATTGAATGAAAAAACCTTACAAACGCTTTTCCCAAAACTAGCAAAGTCACCTGCTATCAAAAGATCTATTTCTATAAAAGCAAACAAAACCAGCATGTTACTACTAACCACTCTATCGAAACTAATCTCCAACGATCTTATTTACTTCATTGTCAAAGATATTTGCCATTATTTTTCATCCACAACTGAAATTGTTCGCAACAAAAATTCGAATAAGTTCTTACTGGAATACGAACACAACAGCATAATCAAACTTGAGGGCGTAAAGATGGGCCTCGTTAGAGAACTGAGAAACAACGTGAACTCGTGCATAAAAAATTCACATTTAATTTGGGACAAAAAAGAAACAGTTACTGGTAAAGTAGTGGAAAAGATCTTCAATAACTTATTGGAAATAACAAGGGACAAATTAAAAGAAAAGAATTTAGTGGTCCCATTCGATCAAATACAAAAGCATTTTGACTACATTAAAATTTTAAACTTAAACGTTGAGATTTCCTCCAAAGAACTGTTTTTCCAGGTGATTAAACCTTTGGTGGTTTACTCCTTTGCCCTAATTATAGACTCCGAAACAAAAGCTAACTTCAAAAACATCTTTAACCATATGACAAAGATAATAAATCTGCAGAAATCCTTCTTCGTAGATAAACTAATAAATATCTGCTACACTAAATTCGTAATAGGCGAACTAGAGAAGATAAAAGTGCGACCGTCCCATAACTTACCCAACGGCCGTGTCGTAAACTTTTTCCAATGGGCTCTATACCTTGCTCTACAGACAAACTCTTTGGACATTTCCACCCTATTGGACGCTTCAAACATGTTTAGAAAGACTGACGAAGCATTATGGAAACAAATCATAATCATATGGTTTATATCATTCCTAAGAGAAAACATAAACGGAGTAAGGAGTGTACACGACACTGAAAACGTGATGAAAAAGGTAATTTTTAAAAACTTCGCAAAACTAGAACAGGTTAAAGTAAAAACAAGTTATCAGCTTGTTTTCATGAAATATAATGAAGAATTGGCTTCTGTCAAAAGCATTCTAGAGCAAGTCAATATTAAGACCAAGGTAGACCTAGGACTATGCCTTGATGAGGTTATAAACCTTGTAAGTGCAGAAGTGACAGAATTAAAATTACTAAACAAGAACTTGATAACAACATTGGTTTGGGAAATGACACAAGGTGCAAAAGCACCAGTTGAAAGAGAGATCAAGAAAAATGTTTTGGGACTAAAAGAACATCTACTTAGTTACACAGTGTTTTCTAATATACCAGAGTCCAGCACACTTGCAACACCGGCAGATTTGGACGCAAAGGAGTATGTTCAAATTGTCGACGATATTTTCTTGAGCCACTTTGACGAAAAGAAAGACCTTGAGGCTATAAATCAGCTCTTGTTAATGTCCCTAGAGCCTTTCTTCAACAATTCAATCGACCCATTCTTTATTCTTGACCTTCTTCTTACACGAGTTCACTTCAACTTTCTGCTCGTTAGCAACAATGCACAGCCTAATCCGTTGCAGAACTTCTGCACAAAGCTCACTATGTTTATGAATCTGTTGGGGACCAGGATAGAAAAGATGTTTATGTTTTCCCGGCCAGAAAAGATAGAAGACCAACTTAAGGATAAATTTGTAACCTTCATGGGGTTAATTGGGCCTCTTCCAGCAATTAGCGAAATAAAGACGGAGGAAATCGAAAACAAAACTCAGTTAAACAGCAACCAATGGATTTCAACACTCGAGATTATGAAAACAAACAAACCTTTCAATGAGGAGCTTTGGGGAATCTATTTATGCACCTGGGTTAGGCAGCTTCGGCGGACATTCATGATAACTTCAATTCTTAATCCACTCAAGCGGAATTATTTTATAAGCTTATTCATTCACCTTCTCAAACATTTAGAAGTTGTAGAAAGAAACAGCAACATTGAGAGAATACTGTTTAGAGATGTATCTGCACTATGTTTAGTGCTTCTGCACGACTACCCGAGATTTTTAACAGTTAATTTCCAGCTGATAATCCCATACATTCCTACTCATTGTATACAGGTTCTAAACTTCACAACATCTGCGCACAAACCATCACTAAAGATGACTGACCCGTTCATAACAAACGGCCTATTTAGCAGCTTCTGTTCCCAAAAACGACTGGTATCCGAAGGATTTGTGTCAGCTTATGATTTGAAAGAACTGGCATCCTCTGTGGAAATGAATGACTTCGTCGGACTGGCGGATATGGCCGGGAAAATATCGCCAAACTTCGCGTCGAATGATGAATTGGTGTTCGATTTTAAGACGAGGAAAAGCGCATATGATTTTATTGTTTCGATGTTGAACGTTGCGATTTGCGAGATTAAGGAAACAAAGGGAAATGTAGAAACAGAATCTACGTCAGGATTAAGCGGAGAAGGAAATAAATCATCGGATAGTGAAAACAAAGCAAAGAGATTTTACATTGCACTGAAAGAAGAGACTTCAGACAGATTGTTGAAATATCACTTTTCCATTTTCAAGATCTCAAAGGTGATATTCTATCTGCTGAAGATGGGCAGTTACAGTTTCAAGGTATCTTTTGTAGAGTCATTGGTGAACTTTTTGCGGTTCCCATCGTTGGAGACATTCGTCGCATCCGTTGTTTTAACGCAGGTGTTTATCAATGCGAAAGAAGGAGAGTTAAAGGAGATCATCACAAGAGTATTGGTAGAGAGACTGATTTCGCAGAGACCACACCCATGGGGTGTATTGGTCGTGTTCTTAGAACTTAGAGGAAATCCATGTTTCGAGCTTTGGTGCCAAGAGTATGTTTATAAGAGTAAGGACATGCAGAAATTGTTTGACTCGATTTCTAAGATTTGCACAAGAGAGTATTCAAAGAAAACATAATTATTTATGTTATTAAATACAAAATAAAATTTGTTCTGGTTTATAAATGGTATCAACATAATTTATTTTAGGATTATCGGCGTCGGTTTCTGCTTTTATATGGATATGAATACGGAGAAGTTGTGATATTTATATAAGGATTGGATGTGTCCAAGTTGTTATTTCTCCTAGAAGTAATTGGTGTTTTATTCCTCTTGAAACGTTTTTTGTTTGATGTTTCGATTGTCCCATAAATGGTTTGGTTTAATTGATCGTTTTTAAGTGGACAATTCATAAATGAGTTGTTGACTCTGATGTTTATAATATCATTTTCATCATAGTAATCGGGTCCTGGTGAATTAAAACAAGTTGGAACTTTTGAAATTATTAACGTTTTGGTCTTAGCTCTCTTAGATTTGCATTTCTTTATGTTAATGGTCGGTAATTTATTCAAGGAGTTTTCTGTAGGTCGCATAAAGCTGGGAATCGTCCTCGTTTTCTTCTTGAATATTTTATGACCCGTTGCCACAGAAGATCCGGATGTAAACTCACTGAAGAGAATCAGAACTGCAAATATCATCATTTTTGTCAAACATACTTGAGTACAAAATTACGGATGATGTAATGATTAATCTGCAATTTAACTCCGGATGTAGTTAGTTCTATACTAAATGTATCAAGAGTGGGAAGGAGAATTCGGTTGGTGTAGTCTAACAAGTGTTGTCCTCTTTGTTTTCAAAACTTAAAATTTTTATTTGAAGAGACAAATGAAAGGCATACTAGTATCCGTTATCTATATAATTCAGTACACAGCGCTTGTCAAGAATACATTCTTCTACAACGGTTATAACTTCAAAGTTCTCGACGATGTGCGTGTAGATTCAACAAAAGGAGCTGATATAAAGGGATATTGTCAAAAAGAGGGACTAAATATACCATCTGGGTGGATAATCGCCCCATCTTCTAAAACAGTGATCGATTTCGTCTCCAAACACCCATTTGCAACTGATTCGATCACTCTTTCAGACGGAAATTCTTACTACACTTCACTGGGTGCTAAACCAGGACAAGTATACAAACAAAACAGTCTTATATTATTCGGACAGAGTAAATACTTGATAAATCCAAACACATGCAATTCCAGGATACTACTTATACAGAAAAGGAACGTATTCAGTTGCAAAGAACTTGGAAAGAGATATGAAACTAGCACAGTCAAATCGAACTTCGCTGGTTCGAAACAAACAGCAAGTAAATTGAGAATGAACCTTAAAGCAGGGGCATTGTTAGAAGTAAACAGTCAAGAAGAAATTGATTGTATAAAATCCAATATTACTGATAAAGCTTGGACGGGCGGGTTTTACAACAACGCAAAATCTGCTTATACATGGAATGACGGAGAGACGATAAATACCTCTAAGACCGAAGCCGAAGGAGGTTTCAAAATTCCATTCGAAGACGGGCACCCAATATATTCCTCTGGGTTCTCTCTTGCTTTAAAGCCGAATGGAAAGTTTGAAAGCATCCATGAGAGCACATCGTTAAACTACGTTGTTGAATACGAGACCATCTCACATTGTAGCACGGGTTATTCGTTTGAAATCGTAGACTCACTCGACAGATCTTTTGTTTCGTTTGACAAGGCTTTGGAATTTTCCGAAAATAACGAACTCTATGGTCATAAAGGGGAACTCGCGTCGATAATAAATAAGGAAGAGCAAGAGTGCGTAGATGTATTGTGTAATGAATTAAAGAAAGTTTACCCCGAATTTGCAAATAATAACGGTGTCTGGATGGGTGCAAGAATAAGTAGTGTTGTGTCTGCAGATTGGATTTACACAGAAGACAAATATAGGACTAAAAAGGGCACAACTAGGACTTTAAACGGCATTTACGACATTGCGGGGTCATATGCCAATAAAGAAAATGTGTTTTACAATGTGATGAGTCAGTATCCTATCCAGAACAACTTTTATGCACATTTCGCAGACGGACAGCCCGACATCGGGAAGGGTACGAATTATTACATCAAAACATGCGGTAACGATAACTACTGGTTTGCAGACAAAAACGAAAACTACAGCTTTTACCTGGTTAAATATGGCAGCGCTCTTCCCGAAGCAGCAAAACTATCCATTAAGGAAGTTGGCGACAAAGAGATAATCATCGACATCATTGTACTATCCGATGGGGGGTCAGATATTACCACAGTTGAAGTCACTATATTTGAGAAAACCGCGGAAATAGATAGGCACTACAATATAGAGATTTCTATGGATAAGTTAGAATCATATGATGCCAGTTACTCGAGCTCTATAATTAAAAACTTGAAACTAAAGGGACTTACTAATTTAACACAGTATTCTTTTAAAACAAGAATAAGAAATAAGACAGGATGGTCTGAAGAAAGCGAGAAGTATGGTCCTGCCACACCCAAAGGAACCCCAGACAAACCCTTTTTATACATGACCAAACCACAGGACCATTCTGTTATCATTTCATTTAAACTCAACAAAAACGACGGTGGTTATTCAATATCAAGTTGTAAAGCAGACATATCTCCGGTTGACCACTCCCTCAAGTCCAACCCGGTTTCAAAGAGCATTAGTATTACAAAGAATGAAAACAGGGTATACGAAATAGTTGTCAATGGATTGGACAACTTCATTGAGTATGAAATGGGCCTTCTCTGCACCAACGAAAAAGGGGATGGGAGCATAGTGAAGGCAAACGTGACACCTATTTCGCCTGAGACGATGGATGACTTCAAGTTCTTGAAAGCTTTAAACCAGCGAACACTTGGAGATAACTGGACTGTAAAATGGCGAAACGATGGAAAATACTGCACCGAGTTCGGGGTTACTTGCGACCAGGGTAGGGTCGTCCGAATAAACTTGATGAACAACAACTTACAGGGGAAGCTTCCTATGACATTGGGCAATCTGAACAAGTTGAGGGAGTTGCTCTTGAGCAACAATAAACTCACAGGTACTGTACCAAAAGGAATAAAGTATTGCAAGGAACTAGTTTCGTTACATTTGTCCAACAACAAACTCAGGAGAGATTTTGTAAAGGAAATTTTCCAAATGAAGAAGTTGAAGTACATTTATGTTGATGGAAATCTACTAACTAACGAATTACACAGTGAACTGTTTAAGGACATGGACAAGTTGAAACACATCAGACTTAACAACAACGCACTCACTGGGTTCATCAACCCGGCAATGTTCAAATTGAAAGAAGCCGAAATTATCGATTTAAGCTACAACTTGTTCTCAGGGCCATTGAGTTTGGGGATGGAAGAAAACAAAGTGTTGAGAACTATGGATGTTAGCGGCAACAGATTCCTTGACGAATTCCCCGAGGATATAAAGTATTACAAAGGACTTATCAACCTCGATATAAGCAATAATATTCTGGAAGGCAAATTCCCGGAAACAATAACCGAATTAAGCCAGTTAGAAAACCTGAAGTTTAATGGGAATAGGTTTGTTGGAAATATAAGCGACATGAACACCCTATTTAAAAAGCTAAACCTAAAGAAATTATATATGAACGACAATTGGTGGAGTTGCCCTTTGGAAGAATGGAAAGGAGTGGCAGTGGAAACCGATTCAAAAATAAACAGTGAAATGAAATGTTGGTGTAAGCTTACAGAATGGAGCAAGCCTTCGAAGTGCTACTTCTTTTCGGGAGAAGGAAGTGTATTGATCCAAATTATAAAACGGAGTATCATTGAGAAAGAGAAGAACGGAGGATACTGTTTCGCACTGCAAAAGATTCAAAACTGTTCAACGGATAAATAAAATGTGTATATGTTTATGTTTTGTATTCAAATAATATAATTGGCATTCGTTGTACCTATAACTTACTTATAATGTCATCATCGTTCAAAGTACACACTTCCTTTAACTCGAAGTAATAATCCGGAGTGTCATCTTGGAAGTCTTCTTGGTAATACCTATAACTGGCAGCATACTCCTTGTTCATCCCCGAATGCTCGTAAACCTTCCATACCTCCAACTCATCATCACAGATGTAATTCTGATTTTGATTCTCGTTTATTTCATCTTTATAATTCAAGCAGTTCATTTTATATAGGTCGTAATCGCTATTTGTTTTGTTCATATTCGTTTCGGCAGCATTTCCCTTGTTGCTTTCTACATCGCTTTTTAACAAAGTAGGATCATTAGTTTCTATGGCCTTTTCTATACTGTCACATAAGGAAGAGTTAACAACTCCATGATTTATAAAATCCTCATTACATGTCAAATTCTTAACCTGTGAGTCTTCTCTACTTAATTTTGAAATTTTTCTTTGTTTGTAAATGTCCAAATTCGCGTTTCTTGGAGCAACAAGCACAAATTCGAATGGTATTCCCATTTTGTCTTTCACTATATTTTTCAACTCAGAAACAACTGTGCTTTTTTTATTTTGAATTTGTAGTAATTCTGTACTAGGCTATTGGATTTCAATTCGCACGTTATTTTATCTTTTTGATCCTCGTGCACTCCCACGCCGACTGTGAAAAGGTTGTAATGTTGCGCCACCTCTACAAGATCAAAGTTCACAATGACACAATAACAAAGTTCATTCAGCTTTGTGTTTTCGTCCATTTTTTGCCGTATGTATTTCTTATTTCTCAGAGTTTCGATCTTTATATAGTATTTACTGTTATCTATTATTTTATTTTCCACCAAAAGCTTTTTGAGATCACATAAGGTCAAGTTGCTTTCTACTGCAAACGCTCCTTTGTTCAGATAACAGGTCTCGCCTTCCACAAACTTCTCTTCTTGTTTTATCAAGACGATCGATTTTTTGCAGTTTTTGTCATCGAGTAAAGTGGAATTTAGTTCGCAAATATAGAATCCATTTCTGTTCGGTAGAAATATCGAATTGAAGCTCTCGGAGATACCCAACGGATAAATTAGGTTTAAGCCACAACTATATTCTTCTCTAGGGTTCGGGTTTATTCTAAATATAGCTAGTTCGCCGAAGTTTATTTCGGGGTTGTACGAAGAAGATTTTATCTTCAAAAGGGAAACTTTCAGTTTAATGTAGTATATCAACTCTTTCGCAATATTGCTGAATGAATTTGAACTCGAGATGTGTATGGATATCATGTTTCTGTTAAGGAGGTTGTTTTCTATGTTTGAAATTGGGCAAATATCCTTTTCGTGAACTTGTTCTTCGTTCCCCTCCACTGCTGTTTTGTAGCACCACTGCGCATTGAATATGTGGTTCAATACTCGAATGAACCATTTAGTAGAAGGAACATCAAAACCCATGCCGCGTGTAATAAAAGAACGAAACGGCTCGTTCCCATAAATCAGGTAGCTGGACATTATCCAAAGGTCATTGCTGTATTGGGACTCAGAAATTCCAGAAAGAAGTTTGGCGAACAAATTGTCTTCAAACATCAACAATGTGTTTCTTTGGTTGGCATTCTGGTTTTCGATCAGTCTGATGTATTTTGCTTCATATTTTACCTTCTGTTTGTTTATGAGGCTGGATATCGACGGATCTAGGTAAGAATAAACATTTTCGTTGTTGCACATGAGTTCTTGGATAGAGTCGTTCCTGATGTACACAAGCAAGTACGCACAGATTGGTGTCCGATCATTCCCATGATAATCTTCAATGTTATTATTAGTACGGGATATGTCTTCGTCGTTGAAATTATACCACTTGTCATTTAGTTGCGGGTCTATTATCGAATAGTAATGCCCGCTATCCAACCTATGTCCTTTGTGCACAACAAACCCGAATAACTTGTATGAGTAATCGACTTCGATATCGTCGACAAAATTGTTCATGTCCAGCTCTTTGTAGAACGCCAAATTAGAGCCTATTTTGGACATCTGGCCAGTTTCCATGCAAAATTTAAACCTTTTAAGTTGCACCATCAACAAAGGAGGTAGTCTTTTTATTTTTGTTGTTTTTACAACATCAATCCTCCCATGCTCCTCAGTATTGTATTGATTGACGCCGTCCAGATTCTCCGGAGTCAGATACGCTTGCAGACTTTCGTAGATATCTTTGTAACCTGTAACGTCTAAAGTAAGATCGTGAAATTCTTCTTGTTTTTCGTTCTTGAAATTTAACTCGTTGTTTTGAAGTGTGCATGTTGAGAGGCCACATGTCAAGTATTTCATCTCAAGTTTACTCTTAAATTTGATCAAGCCTTCTCTATGTTCAACGTTGAAATTAGTGTTAAGAAAGTCTTTTTTGTTTCGTATACAATCATCGTAATGATAGAGTTCAGTTTGTCTTTCTTCGAGCTTGCTTAATATTCCCCTTATAAACTCATGTGCGTCCTCTTGTTCTAATACATTGTAGCTACTCCACCCAAAGGCTTTTACCAATTCATCGGGCGTGTAGTAAGAAGCTTTGAACTTCTCCATTTTACCGAAAACTATCTGAAGAGCGTTTATTATTTTATTGACTTTGGTTTCCCATTTTCCCTTTCTCTCTAGTGTTTCTCGGTTCTTATCGATCGTGGTTTCGTCTTCACTTTGAGAAGTTTTTGATAGTAATTCTTCATTGTACAGTGTTTTATGTATATCGAACTTATACAACTCTTTTCTGATGAATGGGATGTTGTACATTATTTGCAAACAACTGTTCATGTAGCAGGTGCAGCCATAGTTTAGCAATCCGCACTTCCTAGTTTGTGTTCGATTGGTCTCTGGGATGCTAGTTGTCATAGGTATTTGCTGTGATTTATTTCTTTTAATGGGTGTCTTCATAGTCTGTTTGTTGAGTTTAATAGAAAATCCGATCTTGTTGTTAGATGTATATCCGTTAACTGGGTCGAGAAGTTTGTCAAGTGTAGGTAAAATGTTGGATATTTTGACTGTTACTGGGGTTTGGTTATTTATTTCGAAGTTGGTCTTGAACAACTTCCCTTGCTTGTTGTTTCTTGAAATTAGTTTAAGAATAAATGAGAATGAACTTAGGGAAGGCATAGAAGTAGTTATGCCTATTGAGAGGTCTATTTTGTTTCCAGATTCGACGATCATAGTTGGTTTGAGCATTAATTTTGCTAGATGAACTTCCGGGCTGTTGAATATGAAACTAGTAGAACCATCTGTCAAAATTTGTGCCTTACATGAAAGAATACTCTCAATGTACCGAGTTTTTGATACGGACATTTTGAAATCAGAAATTTAAAGTTTGTAAATTTCAGTTGTTCACACTTTACTCTCGGCATCAACTCCAGTGATTCCAACAGACAATTCTATCAAATAACTAGTTTATACCAAAATATCGCCTTTGATTGGTTGCAAAAGCAATAGTTCTGGCCAACTTTTTCTATTTTGTGAAATTCACACTATAAACATTATAAACTTTAATTTACCTATATTTCGTTTCTCGAATTCTTATAGTAATGGTACCCTACTGAGGCGCCCAATATAGCCAACAATATTATGGCTAGAATCCAAGCTGTTGTGTAAAGTTTATCATATTTTTTGCTTCTGGGACTGCATTTAATTTCGAACGTTAAGTCACCATTTAATACGCCAATTGCATTATCGATCTTACATGCATAGTAATCTGTCGTGTCGCAGACTGCCTTTATGGTTATATCTTTTCCGAATTCCACCTCATTATTAAATTTAACGGCAACTTCAGGTCCAAATCCGTCTTTGTCTATTTTAGAATCTTCCAAGTTTGTGGTATATGTAACATAAGCTTCGGCAATGGTCTTGTCTGTTTTGCCTGTCTCCAATACCTTCACACTAAAAACCAAAGAACTATAAAACTCAAATCCTCTTGGTTTTATTTTAATCTTACCCCCGATATTGTAATTAACTTTGTTACAGCTAATTTTACCCGGTTTACCAAATTTTATCGTTTGTTTGGAGTTAATGCTTTCTGCCATTGCTGCGCCCGATGGAGACTCAATGAAAGTACAGACATACCCGTAGGCATTCTCAACCTTCGAGAACTCAAAGTTATATTTCTGTAGTTTTGTGTTAATTTCGGTAGCATTCAGTGCTACGCCAGATTCATTGAAAAAGGTTTCTTTGGGAAGTTTCCCACCGAGTAAGTTGTATGAGTTATTCCCACCAAGTTCGATCAAACCATAATAATCGCCTAATAAAGCGCCTTTCGCAGCTGTGTTTCCTGTGATTTTCGTTGTGTCCACGATGTAGAACCGTGATGTTAACTTATCAGTTGCTAATTCGCTGAGTGCGAAAGGTTCGAGGACATAAATCACATCAACCTCTATTATCGGGGTTTGAGCGGTTGTGGTGTCATCTCCATTTCCTTGTTGGGTGTATTTGATAAATAGGAGAACTACAAATACTGTGTTGAGCTTGCGATTCATAAACATTTCCAAAAAATTTAAAAAGTTTGAAAATGGATAAAATCGACATTAAGCGAGTACTCCCTTCCGATGAGCTGGTAGACGCTGTTTTACACAAGATAACAACATCAACCAACAACACCGTCCATGCAAGGTTCAAAATGGTCAAGATAAGAAAGTTCTACATTAACAAAGTATTACTTGTCAGGAACGAATATTCCACGCGTTTAAAGTATATAGTGAAAAGTTTCCCACAGATAAACGACCTTTCGCCGTTCATGAAGTCTATGATGTCGATTCTTTATGACTTTGACTCATACAAGATTGCCCTTTCCCATATCTCATACTGCACTAATGCCATCGAAAAAGCTGCGACAAATTCTATTAAACTTATCAAGTATGCTGACACCTCGTATAATTGCAAACAGCTTAAAATTGCTGCTTTTGGACACATGTCTAAAATAGTCAAAAGGCAAAAGAAGTATCTGTTGTTCCTCGAGAATGTAAGGACACATTTGATGAGAATTCCAAAAATAAATCACCGACAACCGACACTTGTACTCTGTGGTCTCCCTAACACCGGTAAAAGTTCATTGTTAAACTGGCTCACCAGGGCTAATTCGGATATTGAGTCCTACGCATTCAGTACCACCTCGATTTTCAGAGGGTTCCTCGACCATGAGGGAGTTCAGAAACAAATTTTGGACACTCCGGGTCTTTTAGATAGGAGTTTTGAAGAAAGAAACTCGGCCGAAATGCAGGGTATTATTGCAATAGGAAAGTTGAACTGTGAGATAATGTTCTGTGTCGACGTGGCCGCAGACATTGGGGAACAGTTTAATTTGTTAAAAAATATTAAGGTATTGTTTTATAACGAAGGAGAACAAAAAAAGTTAAATATCGTGTTGACCAAAACAGACTTAATTCAAGATAGGTACAAACAGGTAAAGGAAGAAGTTGAGAATTGTATAAAGGAGTTAAGTACAGAGCATGGGCTAAATGTTCAACATTTAATAGAGAGTGACGGATCGTTAACTTCGATTGAAAATATCAAGAACAAACTGTGTAATATCGATGAGGGTGCAAACAAGAGGAAATTTCAGAATATAATCGCTCCTAAAAATAAGATTATAAAGATAAACAATATTAACAGTTTAGCTGTGGAACACAAGGAGTTGAATAATATGATGGAAGAAGATTGCGCAGTGGAAAATGATATCAGGGAATTCCACCAGCTTGAAAATAAAGAATGGAAACACGACCTGGTTCCAGAAATATACCAAGGGGAGAACGTCAGGGATTACAATTTCACAAACAACGTAGAGAAGTTGCAACAATTGATTAAAGAAGAGGCCGACCTGGAGGAAGAATTTAAAACTATGAAAGAGCAAATGAGTAAACAGATATTCGATAAGGAGTACAAGGATCTAAAAGAAAAGGAGAAAGAAGAAATAGAAAATAGAATTATGGGAATTGTGAGTAGAATTGTTGATACGTCCAAAAAGGGAAATAGAGTTCCGAAGGCTAAACTTGTGGCAATGAGAGAGAAGAGAAGAAAAAGTAAGAACGAATTCAGCAAGAAGTTGTCAACAATTAAAAAGGTCAACATTAAAAAGAAAAAATAAGTATGGATTATATTAAATATTAATTACATTATTTAATTGACCATAGAATCAACAAATTTTATTTATTATCACAAAAATGTTATTAAATAACAAAATTTATCTTTATGAAACTTTCCGGGAGTTTACGGTTTATATTGTTACGGGAAAACCGGTCTGTTTCTATGCACAAGTAATGAAAGTTGAATTTAAATTGTGATTAAGGCCCCATGTATGGATGGGATCTTTAACACACGATCTTTCAAAGTATCTCCTCCCGAAATAAGAGTTCTAAACGTCATTTACTTCAATAATGTATCTAGAAAGAAACCATTGACATTCGACAATCTTCTTTTTATTTTTGAACTAACAAGAATTGCAGATAACCAATGACCGGAGGAAGTATTCACTTAATTACAGGGCCTATGTTTTCGGGGAAGACGACCGAATTAATTCGTATGGTAGAAAGGTACAAGCGAGCAAGGAAAACCACATTGGTGATCAAACACAGCTTCGATACCCGCTTCTCTGAGAAGTCTATAGTCACCCACGACAAAATAGAGATACCCGCGGTTCGTGTTCAAAGCTTAAATGAGGTCCGAGAGCAACTGTTGGATGTGCAAGTGGTTGGGATTGACGAAGGACAGTTCTTCGAAGATTTGGTTCCTTTCTGCAACAAAATGGCAGATGCCGGGAAGAAGGTTATAATCGCAGCGTTAAACGGAACATTTGAACGAAAACCATTCACACCAATACCTTTGTTATATGCGAATGTTGAGAGTATAACAAAATTGTCATCAATCTGCGACCAGTGTGGCTCGGAAGCACACTACACTTATCAAATCGCAGATAATATCAAAGATGAGGTTTTTGTGGGAGGGTCGAAGGACTACGAGGCGTTGTGTAGGGACTGTTTCAATAAATGTTACGATAAATCGAACTAATTCAAACATTCATTTCTACTAAACTCGATATTTTGATCTAAATTCCATGTTAATCACTAATACTATATTTTAAAACAATTTTGTTGCTTGTTTTTATTGAAACGGTCAACAGAGCTTTCAATAAGCCGAGAAATGGCTTTGGTTTATATAAGAATTTCCAATCTTAGTTCAACAACTCATGGAACGTCACAAGCTATGGAGAATCGATCTTGAAATTCGTTGTATCTGATATAAAATCAATGTGATGTTGTCATTTGTAATTCTGTTTTAAAATTAATACTGTATTTTATTTTCAAGATTATGCCAGACACCAAGGAAACATCAGCAGAAGTACAGGTGGCCGTTGGAAATCCGAAAAGACTGTCGGTTTCCAACTCTTCATCTTTAAGCGTAGAGGACACTAAGGAGAAAAAACGGGATTCCAGGAATCTCAACAAACTCAAGGCCTTTTATGGTATATCAAACGACGAGCTGCAACGTTTTGAGATCTTCTTACAGAACGCCGAGAAATTAAGCAAGAAACTGGGCGAGAACATGACTGTAAAGGAGATCGAGAAAAATTTCAACTCAACGAGAGATTCTATGATTTCCAAGTATCTTCGTCGCTGCAAGGAAACGTATCACACCGAAATACAGGAATCAAAAACTGACAAGACATCTAGTAGTGACAGCAAAGGAGACAAAGCGTCAAAGGTTATGGGTTTTAAGGGAGCAGACAAGACCCTTGTTGAAAAAATTAAAAAGGCCGTCATTTTAGTTGATGAGGAGGAAGAGGACGCTATTAAATATGTAAAAAACCTAAATTTCAAAGAGTGAATAAAAGTGAATAATGATTTGAGAATTTATACTCTTTGTTGAACGATGTTATTGTTATGGGCAGCTTATACAGTAAATATTGATATAGTGGAATTTCAATTTATTTCTATGAAATTTAGTCCACTATCAGTGATATTTACATTTTTATAAACTATAAAATTACCAATATTATGATAAAGATATGGAAATGATAGATCTTTAAAAGATAAACAAATTGTCGAATTTTAGAATCGAAAATGTACAAACACAAATTATCATCGATTTTTAAAGGCTCCTATAATTAAATATATTTGTAAGGTGTACATATAAGATGATTTAATATAGTTTTGACCACCTTTTGAAAAGTTTTACTCATGTTGGTGTTGTTTACCACAGTTTTATTTTTTTAATTTTTTAATTTAAAAATTTATGAAGTTTGTGTATGGCCAGTTTACTCGTGAACGCCTGCTGCAGCATTGGTACGAGCGATATCGCTCATACCATCGATCCCAATGCCAACATAATTGGTTGAAGAACTATCGATAAGACATCTAACAGATCAGAAAACGATACTAACCTCCACATTAAAGCAAGACATTAAACACCACTATCGCAACAAGTTTACTATACCCATTTCACTTTGGGCAAAACCTTAGACGAAGCTTCATTACTTTTATATACCATTACACAATGATAATATTCAACATGTACAACTTTTACGCGCCGAATCAACATTATGTAGCCTCTTTATAGGCATAGACTGCTATTATGGCTATTTAAACTTAATTGTTTATCCCTGTTTAACTCGAATTAAAAGACTTCGTAGAATATTCAACAGCCTCTATCAATGTTTTAGTTTACACACGTATATATCAAACTTATCACGGGGTATAGACTTTCTTTGTGTTTTTGAAGACTAGAACACACCATCCCTTTATACACCATCATTGTATACTCCAACATGCATGGTATTCATCTTAGACATACAACGTTTAATAGAATTAAGAATACTATAGTTAGACATTTTGATGTAAAAGTTTCGTGAATATCAAAGAGAATTATTTACAAATAACTCAAATACAGCTATTTGGAGTTATAAATGTATGTTCTGTTTGTACTAGAAGTTTTGTACAAGATCATTTATACACTCATTCGAGACAAGAATCCAGCTCACTTCTACAAATTTTTAGTGTATTTGATTATGGGAATCCTATGCAATATTGTAAGTCTTTTCTTTGATCCGGTATTGAAGTTGGACAAAAAATTTTTGTTATGGTATTACTCTATGGAACAGAAATTCGAAGAGAATTATGACTGCAGAAATTCAAGAAAATAGAATAGTTTGAAACTTATATAAACTTTATAGGTTAAAGAATTTAAGATTGACACTTTTATAATCCCAATATAGCACAGGTTACCAAATTTTATATTTTAACTGGAATTCGGGAACATATACACTACGAATAAAAACACATTACAAATATTATAGCTATAATATTGTACTTTATCGACTAATACAAAACTACTACTCAAGAAAGATCTTCATCTACTCCCAAATACATATTCTTATAAGTGAGTAACTTCTTCTAACAAAGGATTCCATTCTTAACCCACATTATGTCTCTAGATTAATACTCATGAGGAGTTTGTAATAGTATCAAACCTTTTCCCATTCACCATTTGTATACATAGGAATGTACAGAACCAATAAAACATAATTTAAATTAGAGTGGTTTTGAAACTTTAATATACGGACAGAGCAATTAGATTATGAATTCAATATATGATTTTTTATATTGATTTGTTTAACTTTCATTACAACCGGATATTTTGAAATTATGGTTAAATATACTTAAGGAACAAAGATCGAAAGCTGATATCTAACAAACATAGATCAATGACTTCACATATTATCCCAGTTCTTCCTTTGTGTATAATAAAAATACAAAACTACGTATATGCGGTGAAGTGTTATTCTACTTTTTGTGATTTCTTTCTCAGAGCGCAACTAAAGGGTCAATCTTGAATTGTGATACTAAAAGGTCCCTTACTTATTCAGATCATTATTCAATGCGCTATTCTGACTGTTGTACATTGCGCCATTGTCTTTACAGATTATTCAAGAAATAAAAGAAATATAGGTTGGAATGTTCGATTCTAATCAATGACTGCCAATTTATTTTAGCATTTCTCCCACTATCTTGAATATACTATCATTTCTAACTCTATGTTGTAGAATATTAATAAAGACTCTCGAGGTAATGTAGTATGACTTTCTTTATAGACTGTACCGACAAGCTCAATATTTACACAATTATCCGATAGATAAACTAGAGATGATACTTATTAGGCAAGTGGTTTTTTAGCACACTTTATGTTACTTACTTCTTAATACAGCTATTCGGTTATGTATTAATTTATGACTTTAACTTAATACTTGTATTAACATAGATTCTTTGAAAATGACCTGGACTGATAGACACTCATATTTACCAACGACTTTCTGTTATAATGAGAAAAACAGATCACTATTATAAAACACTATACATAATTCATCAAGTTTAAGAATTAATTTGGGAGTACAAATAATAGAAATAGAGACTAATTCTATATTAATTTCTTTCGAATATACTTATAATGCCTGGAAAAAGTTAATAACACACTTATCTTAATTTTTCATGACCTTTTTAGATTTGGTACTATATAGTTATACGGTTCTCCACACAACTTACTTATCCAATTGTAGTATGAAAATATGAAAGAAGACATTGGCTTTCTGAACCATTTTGATCAGAAAAGACGAAGAAACATTTGATTATTGTACTATTTAGAAGGTATAATGAACTGGAATATTTTATTATTGAATATTTCCATACAATAGAGTTTTTACATCTTTAATAAAAGCACTAATAAGAAAAAGAAATTTCCATCGGACTATCAATTAGACTTCTACATACTGAATCAACATACAATTTCCATGCTATTGTTTTTGTATTTGGTGGATCATTTCCCAAGCAGTTTTAGCCAGAATTATCCGGCATATTTATAAGTTCTACAAACATAGAAAGAAAATTTTATTCATCAGTTAATGTATAGCCTATGATGTTATATATTAAACTTAAATACAAAGACTTAAAGACTTAGATGTTTGACACTTACAACTCAGTATTACTACATGCATAGCTTGATACTTAAGTGAATATAATACATTCATAACCATAATATTTTATATACAAAGGAATTGTACATACTTCAATAACTTGAGAAAATCAGACTAGTAAGTTTCTACTTATACTTGAACTACCGAACTGCTTGTTAAATCTAAACGTAGAAAGACGAATATATAGTTTTTTTAAATACTGAACTTATACTTAAGAACTGA
Source organism: Mikrocytos mackini (assembly GCA_030180075.1). Classification (NCBI taxonomy): domain Eukaryota; phylum Endomyxa; class Ascetosporea; order Mikrocytida; family Mikrocytiidae; genus Mikrocytos; species Mikrocytos mackini. Next base: position 23,843 of record JASNJN010000074.1, on the reverse strand, counting down.
TAAAACAACATATCAACCTATCATAACTTAAACGTTTACTAAACAATTATGATAAAGACATCTACCTGTTAAAGTACTTTGGTATATAATTGAATTTTTATTAATTATTCAATACCTATACTTATATCTGCACAATTCACAATATTAGAGCATATATTGAGCCAAAATGGGTGAGAATGATATAAAACGAATTTAGATTGAGAAAAAGAGTTATTTTGAAATACGGCATTTTAAATTTCTCTACGTAAACTTTATTTGAATACTTTCATTGGCAAATATATGTGAACATTGACAAATAATAGTTATTATTTAATTGGGTGATCGATCAAAGCTATTTTAGTCATCTACATCTTAGAAACACAACACACATAGACGTCGAGTTTGTTTTGATCTAGCCCCGGAAGACAATCTTCGTGATACCACTTATCACACCTAACGCAACACACCCAGTCAATGAACGGACTACTATTTCGATCTTCCATTGAAAAGCAGCTCCAACAAACTGAAACACCCTTAATAAGCTTTACTACTTTCCGCCCTCTTTTCTTTCCGAACTTCTTAAACTTCAACTCGGAACCTGTATTACTTATTACTCCCAAATCTCTTTGCTTTACCGCATTTCTTCTTCTATTAAAACCGCGAGGGACAGGGTTTGTACTTAGCTTGTTCGGTTCTAGATTGAGTGCCAACAATGAAATACATTGTTCTAAGGAAGTATTAATCTCATCAGAATTTGAAAATCCCGTACAGTGTAAGCTTATTTTAGATAAGCTGCTAATCATATTTTCTAACTCGGAATTTGACACAGCATGACTAATTTGATTCGTACTTTCTATACTCTCCACAATAATTGGTGTTCTATCTTTTATTCTTTTACTTTTTGGCATTTCGCTTACTATTATTGTTCCAATCTCAGAATCTTTTCTTTCTTTTAGTTCAGTATTGTCATAAACATGGCCAAAATTAGAATACGCCCGTGACATGAATCTTGTTTGGAAGTACTTAGAAGCAACAGCGTGTATATGTTTACACATTTGTTTTACTTTAGTGAAGTTTAAACACGTACAAGTAAATTCTTGAAAGTGAAAAAGACAATAAGGACATAAGATCTTAGAGTGTACTATTTCTTCGAATTGTTGGGACCAGGAAATTTTATACCCATTGTACTCAAAGTTAATACTGTCAATAGTTGTGATCAATTCTTTATCGATATCAAGAGAAGTCTTATGGTTCTTTATAGATTGTGTGACTCTGAACGTTTGGTTTCCTTTCTTTCCTGAAGCGGATCTAACTGCATGCTCATTAATTAGAATATATGATGTTTTAAATAATTTAACACACAATAAATCCACTCTGCTATTAGTAATATTATCTAAGAACTTGTATTTTAATTTTTTAAAGAAGCTTTCGCAGTAATTATTAGTATTAAAATAACATTTCAGCCTGTAGGGCAAAGCCCATTTCTCTTTATTCGAATAATAAAATGTTTTGAAATAAATAAAAAAACGTTCGTTTAATTTTTCTATGGTTTTCATAAAACTTTCAAGCGCTAATTCGAATTTATCTTTACAAGTTGTCCTAGAAAATATGTCGAAATATTCAACAATAATTTTTCGGGTTTTTTCGTCTTTAACAAGCTTATTAATGTTTTTCTTCCAGCTTTTTTTAACATGGAAGTCACAAAAAATATGATCAATGTCATAATCAAATGTTTTGTTCCACCCATTAAAAAAACCTGTATACATATCCGAGACAAAATAGTTTACTGGTCTGATTTCATCTATTAATTTCTTAAATTCTTCAAAAACATAATGTAAAGTTTCTTCACGTTCGTTGGATGCAATTATATATATGAAGGGAAACGCGGAGAAATTATCTGTAACTACCATTCCACATATTAAAGGATATGCATACAGGTTAGTCGAATGTGTAGAATCAAAAAGAACTCCTTTCCCACTGTATTCATTAAATTTGTCTAGTAATTTTGGAGTTGTGAAGGAAAAGATGAAGTCATCGCTTTTTATATTGTACTCTGGTATTGCTTTTCCCAACTTTTTTAAACATATCTTGATTATGCATTTGTTACTTTCGGTATATTCAGTTTCTTTTTCTATTATTTTTAACAAACTGTTATAGTCATTTTTACTCATAGTGATTTTTTCATTGCATTTTTTCTTGAGATAATGCAAATATCCCATTGAAAGTGTTTGGGATTTTGTTTCTATTTTATCATCTATTTGAGAAAGTAAATTTATATAGATTCTATATAAAGGCACGCCCGTTTCAATTTCTTTTATGATGTCGTCTTTTATTGTTGTTGGCAGGGATACTTGATCCCAGTTTGTTGGATGTGTGTGATAAAAAGAAAAACTGACTTTTATAGTATTGTTCGAATATTTATTGCATGTAGCAAATGCACTACACTGGCGTCTCTTATTGCAACGGTAATTACATTTGTAGTATTCAATATCCCCATCGTTATTATTTCGTGTTTTTAAAATCATTGTGTGCGTCTCTGTTTTAAAATTGTTTTCTTTCCATATATCAAAAAGCTCTATATTTTTAAAGTATACTTTTTTAATTTTAATATTTGTTCCATGTGCTGAATTGTAGTGTTTAATTAAAGTCTTGTTTGACAATACTTGCAAATTACAAAACCTACATATTATCATATAATTAAATTTGTCGTTAATCTTGTCTTCTCGATGGTCTAAGTATTCCATCTTTTTTTGAAACTTTGCCTTTTTAATATTATTTGTAACTTCATATTGTGTTTTAATTTTTGTATTTCTGTCTTCGTTTCCTAAATTACTAAGCTTACTAGTATTGTTGGGATAAACAACAGAAGCTTCTTTGATTTCTTTGCTGGTTTTCATTGCTGTGTTTTTAATTTTATCAAACGCTTTGTTGTAAATTGTATCTTGTGGTTTAGTAGGTAAATTCGAAATAGAACTTATATTTCTCGGCTTGGTATCATTTAAAAAAGTTGTATTAAGCTCTTTTTGTTTAGGAACTTCGATATTTTCTTCGGAAATAAAAATTTCATTTCTAGTATCGGATAACGGCGAAGACTTCTTATTGTTAATTCCTCTGTATTCATTACAAATCAACACAGAATAAAGTTGGCTCTTTTGTTCCTTGTCTGAAGTGTTACATGATTTACTGCGTTCTGTTGTTTGTGTAAATGTTTCAATCGATTTAGCTGAATCAAATACCTCTAACTCTTCATAAATTATCTCATTGAATTCCAAACTACCAGACTTAACTCCAATATTGTTTTTGTGAGAAGTTAAATTGTCATTTGGGGCATTTATGTTATCCGGATGAATATTGATAGAAACACCAGGAAATATCTTCGTATGGTCTTTCTCAAGACTATACTTTGTAATTTTGTTTTTTATGGTGGGTGAACTTATGGTAGAAGGCGAAAGAGACATTCCTCGATGTGTGCTAATGGAGTCGTGGTCAATCGGATTTAATTCTTTTTTGTGTTGTATGCTGTCCCTCAGAGTGGGAAATTCCTTTGAAACGTTGACCGTATGATGTATTTTTCCTATATGACACCGCACGGCTCGTTTGTTTTTAAATGAATCGCCACAGATATGACAATCAACCATTGTAATGTTAGTTTAAAAATTTTTTAAATTAAAAAATAAAACTGTGGTAAACAACACCAACATGAGTAAAACATTTCAAAAGGTGGTCAAAACTATATTAAATCATCTTATATATACACCTTACAAATATATTTAATTATAGGAGCCTTTAAAAATCGATGATAATTTGCAAGAATCACAGACGCTTTAATTAATCATTTGTAATTCCACTTCTTAAACCAACTCTACCTCCGTTTGCATCCCATAACAAGTTTAGCTTTTTCCAGATAGGATATCCTATTATCTGAACGGGAGTTGAATTCATGACAAGGATGTACAGGCATTCATATTTATCTTCTTCAAACACCATGTCAAAGAAAGCCGTTCCTTTTAGTGACACAGCAGCTTTTATACCTTCCAGAAGTATATGTAAATACACCTTCGAAGGAGGAACAAACCCATGGCGAGTGGCTGAGGCGTGATCCGGCCAGCATACGAAAACCGAGCTTTCAGAATACTGAGTCAGAAGCATGTGCCTGTATATTTTTCGCAAACCAAAGATTATCCGCTGGGTGTTTGCCATGTCCAATATAAACCCACACGTTCCGGAATCGAACATGAAGCTGTTGTACTTTAGATCTGCATGGTTGTTGGACCTAATATCCGATCGTATCTCATCAAACTCTGAATCGGACATGTCGTACACACCAGGACTCCCATCAGTGCTTACATACACACCATACATAACGTTCAGACTATAGTTCTTTCCTCTTTTGTTGAAATAGGCCCATTTGTACTCATCCTCCGAGAATTCTGCATTAATTTTTATCGTGCCGACTAACTTATGGATTGAATAATCAGGATCGAATGGTTTGTTATTTGTTGTGAGTTGGAAAAGGATCGTTTGTGTACCATTTGGATTATAAAACGGTATTAAAAAGGGCGTGGTGTTAAATCCTCTTAGTCCAAACCCTATTCCAAATATACCAACTTCTCCAAAACTTGGACCTCTCAATAAATTCAATTTATATTCAGTTGTAACAGAAGCAGACACGCCTTTATATTTATCGAGTATTATTTCTTCGACACCTACTACGGAGTTGGAAGCGTCGCTGACATAAGCAGCTGAAGTGCAACGGAATCCGGGTTTGAAGATGACGGGACACTCAACAAGACTCCCATAGTAAATAGAGTTGTTGAATAAGAGGTAATTGCTTGTTCTTATTCCTTTGAATGTTCCTGTAAGTTGTGTTACTTTCTGGCTTAGTGGCAGAACAGCGTGGCTGCTTCCAGTATCCATGAAAACCATATACCCTTTTGGATTGCTCACTGTGTACATTATTCCCAAACTAACTTGCAGATACATCGAAATGGCGACCTCTATTGATTCGCTAGTGTTATCTCCGGAGTCTATTAAAGCATCCAACCATGATTTGTGTATGGATTTCGCCCCCTTTTTCATTTGCCGGATGAGTTCGTATATATCTTCCACGTAGTCATCAGCTTTTAAACTGTCTTCGGGTTTTATAATCTGTGATAGTTCAAATAAACTTCGTTTCGTAAGGATTCGATCAGTCAATGAATGTGCGAACGTTTCTATCACGGCATCATGTTTCTTAGATGAAGTGTAATGTAAGTGTAGAGTAAATTCGCTGCAGAAGCTAAGTAAAAACACGATATACGTTCTGTATGTGTGCTTGTGTGTCATTCCAATTTTTATTTTTTTTGTTATTAACTGCGAATAAAAGAAGAGTCACAGTCACTATTACACTTTTAGCGCTATTGCTAGAGAAAGCTGGTTAAAATAAAGAGGGTTTGGATTTATAATATTCCTCTTTCGAAACAACTGAACGGTCCTTGCAGAGAATAGAGTGTTTGAAAATTCCAAGAGTCAGTCGGTAAGCGTTAATAAAAGTACTAGCCAAGGAAGCGGGCATAAAATGTCTTACGCCACTACCATCACTACTAACTTCAACTGCATCAAATAGATCAATCCTTTAACTTAAGTAGTTCAAAATAGATTTATGCTCCTTGTTTATCTTCTTTACATCCCCATGGCGTTGAAAAAGGCTAAATTAATTTTACCTGTGAGTTATTTTCAGAACAGTAACACACACGGTTCTAAAATACATTCGACAGTCTATGACACTATTCATACTTCTAAATTTAGCTTTGTGCGTAACCGGAAATGGAGGAGCATCAAGAAAATCTTACTCTTCGATATTTTCAAGTTTTGCGGACGTTACGTTTCATACTTCTTCGTTTTTATCCACATCGTTTTTCCATTTCATCATTTCACAAGATGACAGGAAATTAATGGAAGACATGGTCTATAGACATTTTCAAAGTGAGGTCTTGAGGATAAACGATGTTATAACCCCGGAATTTCAGCGCCACGAAATTGTCCTGGAACAAGATAGTATGGAGGGCAAATTACGGTTGCTTGATCAATCCGAAGCGGCCCAGTGCGCCAGAGACTTCGTGAACTTTCCCGAAAAATATAATAAAACACTAGGGCAAAGGGGACTAGAACTAGGTAAGGCTTTGGACATGCTATATGATCACCTGTTTATGCTGACTTCGGCTTTCCTTAGAATACTTAAATTAGACAGATACATGACGAGCTCCGTTATAAAATTCCTATTGGAGTTCAACAATTACCCGAACACTAAGAGTAGACTAATCGACGAGACGTTCAATTCATTCGAACTTTGTTTAAACGACGGATTAAGCATTTATATGAAAAAGTTTATAAAGGATATGATCGAAGCTTCGAAAACAGAAACAGAGTATGATTTGCTTAAAGTACTCGTTAGTAAAGAGGAGGATAATTTATCAAAGAATCTTGCTATGACTACATCGTTTGCATCTTACAAGCGAAGTTTGCTTGGACATTTAAAATATGAGCACGAAGAGATAACCAAACTTTACGACCTAGATCGATCATTCGATAGTGTCAAATATAAGTTATATAACTACACTTTCACAGGAATGATGTTTAGATTGTTGAGTTTCATTTCAAAGGGATTAAAGCACGTGTTTAAGTATTACGAAGAACCCTGTGTAGAAGAAGGCGATATGACAAACGTACTAGTCGTATTGAACAAGGTCAGATTAATGGCCATGGAGGCGATCACGAGTTACTATCGCAATATATACAAATATATATTCATCGTCATTATAAATAGGTTTCAACTCTATCAACTGAATAAGACTATTGAAATAGGAGTAATAAGAAATTTAATAAAGGAGAATCTTAAGTCTGTTATAAAGAACATATTCAAAATATTGAGACAAAAATCTATTGGTGCTGTCATTGAAGTTTTAAAAGAAATAAGCGTTTAATTTTATTTTATTTGAAAACTTTAACAAGGTGCTTTTCTGATACAATAATACTATTGGGTGGCATATTAGTAGTTAAAATCAACAAATTAATAAAGATAAAATCATAACTATATCATCTAAAGTTGAATATGTTTATTTAGTATGTGTTTGTAGACGGCATAATTAATAATCGCTTTTCCTTTGTTTTTAACTTCATTCTCAATGTCGTCAAATTCTATTATTCTTATTTTGTCTTTCTTTATTTTCTTTGGAAGTTCATCGCTTTCAAAGTAAACGAATCGTTGCCATCTATTAACCCAATCCTTATCAATAGAAGCTACTTTATCCACACCCTTAAACAGTTTAAGGTTTTCTTCCAACTCGTGTAATTCCTGAATCCTTTTGGTGTCCAAATTCTCTTCTTCACAAATCAAACACTTTGTTTCTTCGGTAAGTATGTTTTCGTTTTTAAAGTTAGCTAATAATGATGTGTATGTCTGTTTTTTTATTTTAAAAGAAGATTTAGCGCCGCTTTCAATTTTGAATCCATGTTTACATCTACTTCCTATTTCCCCTATGGAAGGAATATCTCCATAAAGTTCAAAGTTCTTCATCCACGTTTTGTCAATAGAAATACTTTCTTCGTCTACTGAAGGCTTAATATTCTCCATCAATTCGGTCAGGTCGTATTTATTCAACTTCTTATTCAAGGATTCAGATTTCATCGAATAGAACAAAAGGTAGGGGTAGTATTTGTTAAGCTTCTCTTCATCTATTAACTCCACTTTCCTGTCGTTGAATAGATACCACGACTGTTGATTGTGATGTTTTGCTGCACTGTAGTAATGTCCGCTATTTAATGAACCGGAGTGAATAACCAGCCCCTCAAGGTCGTACATTTTATAAGGGCCAGTTGGCTCGCTGAAATTTTCCCGTTTCTTCGTAGCCTTCTTCAACTTTTCTTTCTGTTTATTGTTTTCTTTCTCTGTGTCTTTCTTATTTTCTTCTATCGCAGGTAAGTCTTCTTCATGTTCATTGGCTCCTCCTTTTAGTTTATTATTGTCTTCAAAATTTTCGAATTGCTCAAACTCACCTTCTCCTATCTGGTTGTGGATGTTACTGTTTCTCTGTTTTTTCTTTTTGTATTTAGCTGGAATATTGTACTGTTCATAGAGTTTTAAGTCTTCTATTGGGAAACTAACCTTCGTGTGTACTTTTGAGCCACCCATTATCGCGCTATGTGTAAATCTCTTCAACTGAATTATCAAAATTTCTGGGAATTTGACTATCTTGGTCTTCTTAATGGCCGTCACTTCAGCCATGCAAGTCATACAGAAGTAGGAGTTTGTACCTGATAATAGTTCGTCTCTAAAGTGATACGCAAGTAGATTCTTTAGAAAGGCCTTCTCCCCAAAGCCAACCATTTCTTTTACGTATTGAAAGGACCCGAAAGAATGTCCCGTGTTTTTGTGTAGCATACTCGCAGTTACTATGTCTAGTCCCAGTCCTAAAAATTCGTCCCTGTTTTTAGATTCGACGTTGCATTCCGTACAAGTCACTACTGTTTCAAGTTCCCCAAAGAATAGGTCTTTTATAGATGATTTCAAGGTAGGCGTTTGAATTCTGTGTGGCTTTCTCAAACGCTTTATGTCTTCCAAATCCAGAATATCTTTAAACATATCTTTTGTTTCCTTTAATTTAGCAATATTTTAATAAACTTCACTAATAATATCTTCAAAAGGAGTAGACTTTGTGTCTCCTGAATATAAAATAAGTGGGGTCTTGTTGCAGTTTTCCCCTTTCAAACGGAGTTGGTTCTTACCCCTCAGCTTAGTAACCATTTTGTCAATAAGATCTATGGATTGGAAGTTTAGTTTATTTTCTACACTTGTGTATCCCTCAGCTATTTCCATACTAGTTTGTTCTCTCAAATAAAAGATGAACATATTCAAGAACTCGTGAGCGTCCTGCTGCGTATATCCTTCAAATGTCGGACTTAGCTTCCATGTGTTAAAGAACAGCTGTCTGGGGTTGATTATTTTGTATCTTCCACTCCACTGTGCAGCTGCCAACGCACTGAAGTTCTTTAAAAATTCTGCGTTTGAATTGTTTTCGAATATGTGAGTCAATTCTGGGAGACGGAGCAAAAACGAAACGAATTTAGGCATGTGAATTAAAACTTGCATTGTAGAATTCATGTAACATGAGTTTCCTACGTTGATGAATCCCGAAAGGCCTCCTTCCATGTTATTTAACAAATTTTCAGCTCTATCTTTGCCTATTATGGAAGAATAGGTAGACACTTTGTCCTGAGGCACAGTGAAGAAGATAGGAGGTGTGTTCTTATTGTCTATGTAAATATCCCCAAAGTGTAACGATTTCGTGTTGATCAGGGATATGACCCTGTTGCATACGAAGCAACTCATTATCTTTCTGCTGAAATCGGCAAATATTGTATGCCCTGTTGTTCTATGGTGGTATTCTAAATGGTTTTCTACTTTAGGAAAACAACAACCCGCGAAACAAACCATGCAATACCACATTCGAGGGTTATGTGCTTTGTAGCTACAGAAGTCACAAAACAGCTTTTGCTTACTCGCTCTGTTCACGAAGAGGGAGTATAAATGGTCGTATTCGACGAGTATATCAGATTGACGGGCTTCTTTGATGTGTGGACATTCGTGAGAAGTTGTTGGCATTTCAAATTTACTTAAAATATTTTCGTACAAAAGAAAAGATAAAGCACGGCTGTATTGGATCCATTTGTAGTGATTAGCAGAAAATGGGGTATCTGATTTCGATGCAATTCGTGCAAAAGGAAAACATAAAAACAGTTTTAAAAAAATCTACTGACGTCATTACGTTATAGATATTTCTGAAAGACACACTGTCGAAATATAAATTCTAAATACACACACCCCTATGTTATAGAGAAACAATATTTTAGAGAGGTCCTAATCTTGAAATCATCGGTTATCTAATCTTACAGTCTTCTTTTTCCAACTTTTCCCACAGAACTACTCCGTTACCAGAACCACTTTATCAGCGGACATAGACGAATATTCTACACAATACTCATGGCGTAATTTCGGAGAGGGTTTCTTTGTATTTGTTGACAAAACGACGAAAAATAGACGTTTTGACCGACAAGAACACACATGTAATGTTCTTTGGTGCAAAACTCAATATTACCTATTTCAAATTATGGGAAAATTCAAACCAATACATAGTTACCATAAGCATAGAACTCCAGTTATCAAGAATAAGTCACAACTCATTTTGTTTCTGTTTATTGTGACTAGTTGTATCATTTCGATGGCCGTACTCACTTTCTATAAACGAACGATATCCTCTAGCGCACAAATTACAAACATACACCATGAAACCCAATTCCCTATTCCTCAAGAAACATTTGAAACTACAACAGTTGTTAAAGAAGATAAAAACACATATTCAAATTACTTAATGGTGATTTCACAAACACTCAAAGATATACACTCGAAGTTATACGACGAACGCAATCTCAAATCTCCAATAAAATTTAAGAAAGTATTATGGCTGTTTCTAGAAAGCCTTTCACCTAAAGTCCCGGAAGCATTACAATATTTGGCAACACAAAGAAAGATATTGGTAAATAATATCAAAGAAGCCGCTGATTTAGGCGTATCTCAAGTCATGTCTTGTCGAATTCTGTTAAGATACTTCGGCTTGGTAAAGACTGTCATTAATATTCTAGAAATCGAATCACCCGAAGTCAATGGAAAATTGAAGGACAGTGTTCTAAAGTTCTCTACTCAACAGATTTTACTTAGACCAAACCTGCAACTTATTCTGGTGATGATTGAGATCTACAGTCAGATAGAACAAGGTAACGACATCGCTAGCAATGCAGAACGGGCAATTTTTGATGCCTTTAAATTTGTAACAGCAAACATGTTCAATGAGGTCAACCAAAAGATTAATATGGACAATAACTTGAAGAGTGTTAAAGTAAAGTATTTGGTTACAAGTATTGAACGCTGTCGAAGATTTTTTATATTAAACATTTGCTTCATTTATTTGTATTTGTTTAAAATAGCAGAAAACTACGAAATTGTTGGAATAAAAGAAGGGATATATGATATCATAACGGATATAAAAGGCTATAAAATAAAGAATCAAAAGGACGATGACAAAAACCGATGGGATAATTTACTTGTCAAAAACTGTCGTTTTGCTCTTAAAGGTATAGAAAACATAAATTTTAAATCATTCCAAGCGTTTTTCTTTGAATTTAAAAATATAAATAAGAATTGTTTGGATGAATTGGGATTCTTAATACGGACAAGTTTGAATCTTTGATAATTAATTAAGGTTATTAAAAACATCCTCTATCCCCTGTTAATTTCAATGTTTTAAATAAAATTTAATATATTTATTCTTCTTTCTCTAAAATAAATATATTTTCCAGATTTTCCCCTGTCTTTATGATATTCATTGTTTTAGTTGCATGATGTTTGATATAGCCAAGTTGTGAAGCTGTAATATTCCGTCCCACATTATCACAAGCGTCAAACGGATCCTCTATACAAAGAACATTCCTTTGTTTCTCATAGAAATTTTCTTCTTTCTTAAAAATAATCCCCTCAGAATGTAAACTACAAGTGTAACTTTCTGCGTCAAACTCCGCCAAAAAATTCATAAATTCCCAAATTAAATTAGGAAGCGTTACCTCTTTTTTACTTGCACATTGCTTTTTATATGCCATCGTGAATGTAAGCATTAGTAAAGTCCATCCATACGGATTCATCATACACTTGTTATTAAGCACTAAACCCCTCCCTCTTGCCCATTTCCTCACGAACAAAACACACTGTTTCTCGATGCTGTTGTCCGGGGAGTATTTCTGTAGCAGCTCGGTTTTCTTAGAGTTTGATGCTTTGAAATGTGTTATATCGATGTTTATCTTCGTAAGCGGGCATGTCACCTTTATAACCGGTGTCCTCGCTCTCCTCAAAAAATCTACGTTTTCATACCCCTCTTTTACGAGTATTTTAGTGATGAGACTCATAAAATCAACAATACGTCTGTATTGGGAACCAAAACTAATGTCCGAGGGAATCGAGAATTCAACGTCAATGTCTGAAATGCCATCAAGTAAAAAATCACAGGAATAAGAGCCGTACGTATTTAAAGATATGTCGTGTATGCGCTCAGTAAGTACAGACTGAATCCTCTGGAAAGCATTTGAATATAACGATTTCTTTTCACCAGACAAAGAATCATTTGTGTTTGAAGAAAGGAAAGTGCTAAGTGCCGAAAGTTCTTCATTGCTCATAGGTGTTGGGAGGTTTGCAATTGTGGCGTTGAGTCCAATGGTTTGTTCTTTATGAGGAGGGACACATTTTTCTAAAACATAAGGATCAGTGAAGTATTCGTTCATCAAATTGGGGTCTATTGCCTGTTGAAATTCTTTTGAGTTCGCTGTTTCGTAAAGCGATGCATATATCTTCTGTATGAGATCTTTATGTTGGTCTGGATCCATTTCTAAAAATTTAGTTTCAAAAACCAAGAAGAGGGGATAACATTCTCAAATATAGATGCTGTCAAAAGGTTAGTTATATAAACAAAAACAGAGAAACAACAGTTTGTTGTTTCTTCTTCTGCATAATAAAAAATGCACCGTCCGGGATTTGAACCCGGGTCGTCTGGTTGGAAGCCAGAAATTCTACCCCTAAACTAACGGAGCTAATTGGAAATCTTCATTATATAACAGATAAAATAAATATTAAAAGAAAGTGAAAATATATCTCTTGCTTATAATAATTAATCAATTTTGTTCAAGGTTACTTCCAACCATATCTGAATTGTTCCTTTCATGCAGAAACAATCCCCCTAAAGAATTTATATTATATTTTCTTGTTATTTGTACAAGACTTACGCTACTTGTAATATTGGGTCACTTGCTAAACGGAAGGTGCTTCATCTTACCAAGGTCAGTTCTTTAATGGTGTGATACGCTAAGGTTAGCTGCCGAAGAATCTCTCCTTGGATCCTTTGCCCTTCTCCATAAAGCTCATACGTACGGACTCTAGGATGAGGTTGAATGCTTCACTATTTTGTTGATGTAGAATTTGGCTTCTGGAAAATTCTTCTTCTCTACTCTACTTCCCATCTAGAGGAATGCTCAACAGAGGCCCTTATAGGCTACCGGCATTAGTCACTTTGGCTTTTGTTTTCGGGTATCGAGCACTTCCCGACATGATTGAGAATCATGGGCAAGTGTTGAGGCCACATAAACAATTATAATTGAGTTAAACTTGAAATAAAAGTATGTGGTCTATTTTAATTCATGACAACATTTTAATTATGTAGTCTAACCAACGTGACCGTTTCTTGCCGTTATCTCTGCTCATGAAATTTAATAATTAAATAACCTTTATGTTATACTTCGCTTAAATTAAATAAGCCTCTACAAAGTAGTTTAAACGAGACATGAGAATTTTGGGTGTTTTCCGTACCCGAGCCCGACCAGATTCGAGTCGGGCGGGTTCGGGCGGTAATTCATCATGTAATTCCAAAAATTATGTTTAAATTTACACCAAAATATGAGTGGATGCTCAAATTTTCTTCGACCTAAGGCCCCAAATACTCCATTGGGAATCTGTCCCACATTTGCTTAATTGCTGGAATGTATATCTGAAGTTTATATTATTATATTTTCATTATTTTCATGTTTCACGATTTGTTGAGAATTTTTAGCGATTTTGGGTCCTTCTTCCGCCCAAACCCGACCCGGTCGGGTCGGTTATTTCAATGTCTGGTTTAAACGAGACATTGTCATTTGAACTGGATTGGTCTTTTGGATTCATGCCTTAGATACTTGCTTTTTTTAATTCATGATAACTAGGGCAACTAATAAATTGCAGGTTAAAATGATAAAAATTGTCATTAAAACCTGTTGTTTATTGCACATAAAATCCCGAATAATTGCTGTTATTGTCAATAAAATTAGCTGATATTTTGTCTGATAAAGGTTAATAAAATTGAATTTGATCTATTTTCTTGGGGTTTGAATGTATCGATCTTTAATAAACACTTGACTTTTAATATTAATCAATACATGCAATTTTATAATTAAAGTTTTTAAGTCCAGGGAAGTTTAATTGTTATATCAAGAAAATAGCTTTTTATGTGAGGTTGAATAAACAATAATTGAATATGTAAAACACAATTCTCCTAATATTAAAAAAAAAAATTTTTGAAAATAAAATTTTCTATTGGTTTACTCAAATACTGAATCTTGAAAATTTTGATAATTATTTTATTATAAACGATAGGTTAACACTTTTAATTTTCATAAAACATCCATATTTACCTTAAAATATATTTTGACTAAATAGAATGCTGTTTCAAAGAAACGCCAGGGAGTACATTACTCTAACCCATTCAATATCCTGACATTTAGCAGTTCTAGAAGACACATCAAGCGATATTTTGGAATTCTGCCAGTTAATTTCTCTCGAGACCAAATATAATGTAACTTTAACCACAAAATGACAACACTTCGTAAGGGCCAGCCTCGAATTCTTCATATCAATCGATGGCATTGTCACAAGAATCTCACTTTCAACTCATCGACTGAATTAAAACCCTCGAAGTCTAGATTTACTATGGTTTCCATCTGATGAAGGAAAGCACACTCTCAGGAGTCTACTTTTTATTCGTAACGTTTTTAACTCGAACTACAAGGAACATACCAAGCCGTTCCGAAGAATAAACAACCACAAACATTTCAAAGCGAAGGGGAATGATTTAAAATTGAAGACACAAAGAACTATATGGAAGAGGGGGTTGCATTTGTTATATGGCAGAACATCCTCTCTATTGTCTCCTTCAGCATCATTTCTACCCTGGATTTGAGGAAACTTCCAGGCATCTGATTCCCACAAGTTATTACAACACACAGAGGTATACACACAATCTTGGACTGCCGTTAATTCTACAACCTTCTTATGAACGAATAAAATAAATGGTTGAAGAGATCTTCTAATACAAAAAGCTTTTAATCAAAGAAGCTCTACCAAAACATGATTAGTATGACCACTGAAATTTTTATGCAATGGATTATGACATGTAACCAATAAGTCAAGGAAATATCAAAAGTTCGAATATTTACAATAAATAACCCTTTTGGTTAAAAGAAATAGTCTTAATGGGAAATAACTTCTTTAACAGACGGGCAAGGAACTAAAAAGGATGATAAAAGGAAAGTTGTACGTTTAAAGGTTTTATTGTGATGGCGATTTTTAATTAATAAATGTTTATTCAGTTCAATATCTTAAGATATAAATAAATACTGTGTTTCATAAACTTATATTATATCCAGGGAAATTAAGTAGTAAGATCTCTTTATCAAGCAAAGCCTCAAAATATTATCCAATGTCTCCATACGGCCACAAAAATACTATATCAGACCCAACTAACTTAACTACGTCACCCATAGGTGAGAATTGGGACGAGATAATGGGAATATTCGGGAAATTTATGAAAGATTATTTTTTATCAATTTCTCCAAAAGTTATTCCAGAAGTAACAATATCGGAATTAAAAGACAACTCGAAGACTATATACAAGGAAATCAACAGATTACTCTTGCTAATACAAGACAACTTCAGCACTACACCTTCTGTACAAGCCATTCTCCCGGTTAGAAGTCCACTTTCTTACGAAAGAAACGGAATTTTACTTGATATTCTGATCTCTATAAAAGTCCGCTCTGATCTAGAGAGAGTTCCATTCCGTGCAGCCCTAGTAAAGCAGCTTAGGGAGAACCATAACACGCGTGCTTTATTCTTTTCCATGTACAAAGATACGTTCTGGATAATAAAAACCCGTTTTAAAATGGAGTACGGGTCCTTAAACCACAAAATTATTAAAGCCACAAAGAAATTCAATGATGTTTCAACTGCTAACGAGTCTTACGATGAAGTAATAAAACTTGCAAAATCTATAAACAACCTTATTACAAACAAACATGCGTTTTGCTATACAGAATTAGACCTTAACACACAAGACATGGATTCAAGTTTTGCAGATGTCAGTCGTCAAAAGAGTTTTGAAGTACATGGGATTTATTCGAGAGTAAAATCGCTTAAAATGTCTATAATAAACAAAATAGATGAATTTTCTGATGCTTTGAATGACATACAAGAAACACACAACGAACAAATTAATAAGTTAACTGAAATAGATGTAGTAAAAAACTTTTTAAATAAGGACACATTTCAAGCCATTAAACAAGCTATAACACAAAACACAAAGAATTGTTTTAATGTACACAACAGCATGACCAGGGCAAATTTAGCGGACTTCCATCAGTACTCAATTGAAGCCGGAAAAGAGACGGAAACAGATATAGACAACTTTCTACATTTGTACAACAGGAAGATGAAAGAATTGATAAATAACTTTAGGTTATTGTATAAAAGGCTGTTAAGAGTTTACTACCTAATAGAAATACAAGAGAATATAATAAGCGATGGGTTTGTAATAAAACAGAAGCTGAAAGAAACGTCAAGATTTAGAAGATTGTAAATAAATAGAAAGGGCAAATAAAAAAATTGTAAATTAAGGTTAAAGTTGATGATTAATAGGATAACAATAAAAAATAAAAGTGTTATTGCTAGGGCAACCCAAATAGTCACCTTAAAAACTAGGAAATAGTCACTTATAAAATCGTCTTTTAGTGTGTTTAAGTCATTTATATTTGGCCTATAATTTATACAATATATGTCTTTTTAGTTAAAAATTTCATGTTATAATTAGTTATAACCCCCACCAATATCCCAATATTATGAATTATAACCGTAATACGAAGATAGTAAGTTGTAGAGGGAAGGTGGCTGATGATTGTAAAGAAATAGAAGAGTTCCGGTAGCAGTCAAGCGGGAGAATGGTCTCGGTAAAGATATGGCCGAGTTATAATTCATTGTATCCAATATGTCAATTAAAAAGAAGAAAATTTAGATTTTTTTTATTTTTATGAATTAAAAACAGTAAACTTTGCTTTATGCTTATTATAAACAATAATTATGTTCCTTTTTATTTTATAAATCGATACTTATGGTCACGGTTTAGATTTAGACAAGATTATGTTTTCAAAAAGATAATCATTATTTATTTTACTTAATTATATTTGATATCTTGTAATGTTTTGCACAAAATTTGGAAATGTTGGATTTCCTCAAATACCCATCCGAATCATGAATAACATATGTGTTAGAACTGGTAATCTTACTAATTATAATTTTCCATATTTCATAGGAAATAACTTTTTCTTAGAATAAGTTTATATGGGTCGAAAATGATTTATATCGGGTTTCGGCCGCTTTTAACCCTAACGATTTGTTTGTTTTTTTAAAAATTTTGAAAAATAATCATCAATTGGCATTTTCAGTCTGTTTCTATAGCTGGAGGCCTAATTTATCGGAAAATTTAAGCACGGAAACTAAATTAAATCGAAAACCGAACCCAGCGCGTTGTTTACGAGATCGAGATCTACACATTGAGGTCATATAAATGTAGATTTGTAATATATTAAAAAAAGTTATTTCCTACAAAATACGCTGTGTCTAATTATACCGCTTTTATATTGTTATTTTAGTATATATCACAAATCATCCTAAATTAGGCATATATTCTAACATGTAAGTCCAATTTAAATCACGATATCAAAAACAATGTTTCGGGTGTTTTGTCTGAAAACTTTAAATTCTGAAGTAAATGTCAACATTTTGCCACCAATTTAAAAGTTATCGCACAACATTGATTTCCCATTTATAGCCCAATTTTTAACAAATTTATCACTCAAAAGATATTTTCTGGTTTCCAATCATACATGTCGAATAAATCTGGCAAAAAGTGTACTCAATATATACGTTTGTTTTTGTTTTTGTTGTAATATCATATTTATATCTATCTAGAGATGGATTTTTCAAATACCTTGTATCACATTACCTCAATTTGAAAGGTTTGTCATATTGGCTGTGTTTAGTTTAAGTCTGGCTTGTGAATTAAAAGTTAAATTTTTAAAAAAATGTTACATGAAGCACAAATATCCTCGAAATGAGGTTATGAAACGTTTTTGACCCATATAAATTATTGCATTTATGTGTTAAGTCTTAAAAAAATGAAAATAAATACCTACATTTTTCTAAAAAAAAGTGTGCGTTTGAAGCTATGTCTTTTATTTTTACTTTCATCAATCAAAATCAAGTTCATAATAAACAACTTATTTGTTCAAATCTGGTTTATCCCATACATTTAACATGATATATACGCAATTATAAACATACTAACCCATCTTATCTCTCAACTCACTTCTTTATTAAACGGTCTTATTAATTTTTCGTGTGATCTTACTTGTAATTTTGAAGAAATTTTCCGTAAATTTCATATATTCATCGATTTTATATTGGGTCTTGTCCTCGAATACATATTTTAAATATTCTTCGGAAGCATTTTTAAATCTTTCATTAAATCCGTAACGTTTTGCTCTTCCCCTGCTTTAGCTATTCTTTTAATATCTCCTTCAAGCATTAATATCTGATTCAAGATAACGCCGTTTTCATGGTTGAACATATAGAAGTATTTGATAGAAGCAATAGGGTCCGGCATGAATATCTTGTCTAAGTCTTCAATGTCTTTTAGGGTGTAGTATATAACCTTTTCGCCGTCTATCTCTATTCCATACTTTGGATTACCCGGGACTAGTCTTTGTATTTTAAGCTTTGTATTGAAAATAATAATCTTCTTGATTTGCTTGAAGTTTTCTAGTTGCTTTGCCATGTCCTTTGTACTCTCGTTTAACAGGGCCGGGGGCAACAGTGCAGTTTCCGTCTCTTTTTCTAGAGAGAGTCGATAACATCAAATTGGTATGGGTTGACCTTCGGTCACCCATACCAACATCCTGTCACCTACCCCGACTATCTCTCAGCATCTTTTAAAACGAGATATTAAAAAGACATTTTAAAAAACTTTATAATACAAGACATATATACTGAGATAAGATCAGAAATCTTTACAGGATTACAATGACACGCTTAGTTCCGTTATGTCTTGTTATTTAGGGGTTTTGAAATGGTCTGTGCGATATTTTTAATATAATATGGTAAACTGTTGAATTTTTTTCCGAAGGGGGGACCCTTGCGGCCCCCTTCGTTAAAAAATTATTTATTTTATTTTCAATAATATTATTTAATTAGAGAGGAAGTTACGAATAAGATTGAGCATTTTTGGGATATCCAGATCAGGTATTATTTTTTTAACCCAAAATTCAGAAATATATTCTAAAATATAATCTTTTTTCCCATGGTTATATCCTCTTTTTCGTAAATATCTTTTCAACACTGACCAAACCCCTTCAATATTTTGAGTGTGGGTACCATCAGGCGCGACAAAATTTTCACTATGGTTGACTACACTATGTGAAGTATTTTCAACACTTGAAACTGCTTGAACATAGGCTCGCCACCCATCGGTGTTGATATGGGTACCTTCCAAAACCCAAGATTGCAAAACTTCAGATAATTCTTCGGCATTTCGGGTATCAACTTTCATTAAAAAAAATTTTCGGTCTTCCTGGCATATACCCCCGACAATCCATACTTCATCTCTAAGTCGTCCTCTGTTGTGTTTTCTTCTGTAGAGTAGACTTTCATCTATCTCCACAGTTTTCCCCGGTCCACCAATTTTTTCGCTAAAATTCATAATATGTTCAACACATACATTGCGCAGAATTTTATTATACATCAAAACCGACTTATATGAAAGCCCCGTTTCCTCAGCAGCTGTTTTATTATCCAATTTTCCTTGAATAAAAAAATATAGCAAATCAAAAAACTGTGTGGTTGTCAGTTTTGTCCCGTAGATACGTGAATCCTGTCGGATATTTATTGCAGTTTTGCAAGCTACGCATCTCCAAGTTAATTGGTACGGTGTGTCACTTTTTTCCATTAACTTCATATTTGGCTGCAGCTATCGCAAATACGTTCGGATATATATAATCCGACATCCATCGCATATTTGACAGTCTTGTCTCTATCGGTTGTTAATAGTACGAGCTCTCGATGGCTGGTCATAAGAAAGGAATTTTAAAATAGGATTTATGAGAAATACAACAAGCCAATTAAAAAATTTTTGATATAAACCACTTTATTAAGCTATGAACTAATCGAAATTATACTATAATCCGTTATTATCCGATATTAAAAGAATAAAACGCACAATACTGTATTAAAAAATTAAATTCTAAAAAAGTTCCACCACACAAAAATTGACTTGGTGGAAGAGCAACCAACAATAACCCTTGCTAAAAACCAGCAAAACAATACCATAACAACATAAACAGTCTAATTTTTAATTATATTCATTTACTACAAAAGAGACGGAAACTGCATAGTAACCGGCCGGGGTTTCTGCATGAATTGATAAGACCATTTCCATGAAAATGTTTCTGTATAACTCTTTGGCGAGGCACAAGAAAGTAACAGTTTTCTCGTCATCCAAAACAGAATTGTTGAACAACGTCTTAATTTTGGCCGCGTTAGAATTGAAGTCTTCAAAGAAGTCGAATATATTGAAACTAAACAGAGTATATCCAAGGTTCTGTGAAATATTATTACCTATAACTTGTTTTACTATATCGCTGTTATTTTCTATCATTGAGCTTAACTTTTGCTGTATGTCTAATATAAGCGCATCAAGTTCTTTAGAAACGTCGCCAAGCACAGTCTTTAACTTAGGAATCTCGTTGACAGCGTCTGGAATTCCGTGATTAAGCGAATAAAGTTGCCCTTTCTCTATAGTGTCGCTATCGTTAACTATGATTATGTTGTCGTTGTTTGTAGATGTTGATTGTGTGGATGGTTGTGATGGATGTTGACGCTTTGCGTGTATTATGGACAACACGATTATCAGAATTATTATAGCTATAGCCACAACGGAACTGATAAAGTATACTCTGTTTCTATCTCTGAATAATGAAGGTTTGGATTTCATTTGTATACTGTTGTGTGATGAATGTGATACGATATGCCGAACTAACAAATATCAAAACGAAAATGTACAAACGCAAACTATTTTCAAAATTTAGAAGTATTTATTTTTGCCGATTTGAATATCAAATAACGTTTTAGAAGGAAACTAACACATTTGACCACTTTCGTAAACAATTTGACGTGTTATTAGAAAGTACTACCAAAACTGGATGAATTTACAAAAGCGAGTGAAATTAAAACAAACAAATCTGAGAAAATTTTTGACCAAATTTAAGGTCGGATTTTTATTTTAGAAGTAGGTTGGTATATATTTTGCTCTATATCGGGAGCATGTACAAAATTTCCCTTCGCTCTCCTAAAGTCTCGTCATGATGGAGTCGTTCTGCAAATAGCAAACGAAGTCATCAGAAGAAGAGGTTTAGGTGACAAACTCAAGCTATCAGATATGGGTAGGAGAATCGAGAAAAACTCGGACTCCTTCCAACTGGTGTTAGACCAAAGGCTATGGGTTGAAGGTATGGAGGGTAAGCCACATTCCCTCCTTCCGGATATCATAGCAATAGACCATGCATCCAGGCGGGTAGAATTGCTAGAAGTAGCAGTCCCCGTCGAGGATTTGATCAAATCTCGGGAAGAAGAGAAGTCCGGGAAATACCTGGATCTCATCCCTGTCCTTCGAAACCAGTACCCTGGTTTCGAGGTGAAGGTGAGAGCCTTCATTATTGGACAACTCGGAGTCATTTCCAAACGCTCTACACAAAGTCTTATACACTTTTTAAAGAGGGCCTGCAAACAGCAGGTAACCTCCTGGGCAAACAAACCCAAGCGGATCCGCACAATCAACCACCTCGTTGGAAAATCCAAAATGTGGGGTTGAAAGGATCCTTGGCGATTGTCAGCTGGCTGAGGGGGGCAGCTGAGATCGTATCATGCTGAAGCGGCATATGACGAAGATAGGAAATACTATTTTATTAATTAATTAATATCTTTATCTTCTTTAAAAAAGTAATATCGGCTTGAATCAATACATACTAAAGTTCCCATTTAACAGTATTGTGCAATAACTTATAAAAAACTTCAAAAGTACTAAGAAGAGCATTATATTTAAAGAAGGGTAAATCTGACTAAACCATTAAACTTCGATGATTTAGGCTGTCTGTTGACAACATTATCTATAAATATGAGTTCCCAATTTCCGAAAGTTGGGAAAACCATATCAGGGATCTGAACATTTATATCAAAAAATTTCAAGAACTCAAGAATTTTCCCCAAAGCAATTTTCCATTAAATATGTCCTAAAGCACATAATTTTTTTGAAGGGGCCATTTCCCGGGAATGAATACTCCAACACCAATCGGAACCATACATAAATTCAAATATTAAAAATTAAATATAAATATTTATAACCAACACATAATGGCTTAATAATAATATATTTGTTACAATCATTATATGCCTATTTATTGGTTATATGTGTAGTTGCCTCAAAAAGTGTGCATTTGCCTCAAAATCTTGTATTTGCCTCATTTTACAAGTTCTGCCTCAAAATCTTGTGTGTGCCTCATTTGTGCTGTGGCCTCAAAATAAAAAATTTTGTAATGGACTACAAGGGTTAAAATTATGAAAATAATACTTGTTGGAATGCAGTAAAGTTTAAATCGGTATGTCTTTAAATGTTTACTTGTTCTATAAGTCCAGTTAATCTATAAAACCTCATTATTTTTGGGTGAAGAACCGATTTTTTCAAAATTGTGAAATAGGACTTCTAATTTGTTTTAAACGTTGTATTCAGCAATCTGAACGATATTTATTTGAGAAACTTGTCTATGAAAACTCCGATTTTGATATKTATTCTWCGTTAYATGTAAAAATTGAATTTCGGAAAATCTTTATTACACAACACATAAATTTATTTGACCTCAACTTCATTTTTCCTGAAAAAGTTGCATTTCTCCTGAAATTCTTACAATTTTCCTACAAAAAATTTGTTTTGAATAACTAATTACAGAATTTTACATGTCGTGATTTGAAATTTATACCATATATCCATAGGATGATTCTTTAACTGAAAATATAGTTTTTACTTGGAATTTCTGTTTATTTTTGCACCAATTTATAAAGTAATGAAAATATCTCGACCTGATTTTGTCAAAGTGTTATCGGCAATTTTTGAAAAATCATCATAATTCATCTAAAATTAAATATAATTGAATTGCCGGATAAATTTAATTTGAAAATTTTGTTAATATAATTTATAAAATTAAAAAACGGCAAAAAATCAGGAAAAGTGTGAGAATTTCAGGAAAAATGCAACTTTTTCAGGCAAAATGAATTTCAATCAATTTATTTTATATTACTTTGAAAGTGTGTATGGCTAGTTGTAGGATAGATATAGATAATATATAAAAGAAATAAAATTTTAAAGATGTTAGGGGTATCTTTAACTCGTATGAGGCACACACAAGATTTTGAGGCATATACACATTTTTGAGGCAATTTACACACTTTTGAGGCAATTACACATTTTTTGACGCAAATTCAATTGTAGCCTCAAGCTTCCCGTGGGTTGTTGACCCGGTGGTTGCTCTTTCACTATACAAACCGTTCGTGACGTTCTGACAAGAGTAAGGGTGGTTTCTATTACTTTTTAAATAATAATTATTTAACTTCCCTTCCTGGTTGGCACTCTTTTTCTCCGAGCTCTTCAACCGTCTTCTCTTCCCATATCCCGTTCCTCTGCCCTCCTTCAACTGACTTACTTCTTTTCTCGAAAGTATTTGTCTAGTTGCTTGGCTAGGGCGGTCTCTACCATGTTTTCGATCGTGTCCATGTTTGCCTTTCTTTTTGGCGTTTTCTGTTTCGGTTTTTGTTTTACCTTTTATAG